>JASANA010000437.1:0-12126 GCA_030248095.1 Ptycholaimellus sp. GST1_10
CCCCATTTTGACTGACCCTGTCTCACAAACTGAGCCATTGTGGGTGACAGAAACCGTTTTATGAGGTCTCCTTTTATAGTATAAAATTGTTTGCCTTTTAATATCCAACTATAACAAGGTATACTCGGCTATCGCCAAGATGCGCGGCCTTTGGTCCAAATAAAAACCTCAAATAACATTACTATACCACCCATATGAATCACTGCCAAAAGTGAGCTGATTTTATTAAAAACTCAGGGATTTATGGATGTTCGAATTTTTGAAACATCAATATTTTAGGTTTTTGACTAAATATGAAGAGATAATAAACATTTTAAAAAGTCCTTTTCTGAACTTCAATTTACCACCTTGATAGACGTTCATATCAAAATTCAACTGATTTCATAGAAAAACCATCGATTTATCGATGTTCAAATTTTTGAAACATCAAGATTTTAGGTTTTTCGCCATAAATCAGGAAATAAATAATATTTCGGAAATTCCTTTCGCCAGCTTCAAGATATCACCTTGATGGATATACCTGCCAAAATTCAGCCAATTTCATTGAAAAACCATCGATTTATGGATGTTCGAATTTTTGAAACATCAAGATTTTAGGTTTTTCGCCAGAAATCGGGAAATAATTAATATTTCGGAGATTCCTTTTGCAAGCTTCAAGATATCACCTTGATGGACGTACCTGCCAAAATTCAGCCAATTTCATTGAAAAACCAGTGATTTATGAATTTTCGTATTTTGAAACATCAAAAAATTGAGTTTTGGGCGAAAATCGAAAAATTACGCCCATCCCAAAAAATGGCCTGGAGATACCACCCAGACGGACCTTCATGCAAAAAATCAACCAATTTGGTTGAAAAACCGCGGAGGCCGGGCCCCGGAATGACGTATATATATATATATATATATATATATATATATATATGCGGAAAGACGGACGCAAAAATGGGGTAACTGCTTAAGCTGGCCTTGGCCGCCCGCCGCTTCGGGCAGGGCGCCAGAGCTCCTCCGGCCTCCGGGCACGGGTGCTAGGGCCCCTACGCTTCGCCTAGCATGCTTCGCATGCTAGGCTATGCTCCGGGGCCTCCGCACCCATGCCCTCCGGCCTCCGGAGCTCTGACTGCCCTGCCCTCCGCGGCAGGCGGCCTTCGGCCGCGCAAAAAAATTTTCATGAAAACAAAGAATTACAGGATACGAAAAACTTGCCTTGAAGGAGAGTAAGACAGGTTGATCTTGAAGCCGTGCTCATAGAGGTCTTTCGCTGACAAGAAGGGCGGGGTGGTTTTATGCTCGAAGAGCTCGGTTAGGCCGGGATCGACGCAGATTGAGATGTCCCGAGCCAGACCCATTCCTTCCACAACTCCCGCAGCCGTTTGTATGGCTCGTACCGACGGAGAAGCTGCGACTAAAGTCGGAACTCTGCTGGTCTGGACGAGCTGCCGGCCCTGAAACAGCTTCATTTTCATGGCCTCATTTTTATGGCATACGTAGAATTCGGCAGGATTAAGATGGGGATGCAGAGCGAAAGGGAATGGAACCATAGTCTTGGCGATTCGATAGCCTTCCAGTGTAAGCGGCGTGTCCTTCTCCCATGACTTCCATGGTCTGGAGATCGGAAGCACAAAAGGACAGTTGGAATCCTGCTGGCGGTAACGGAATGTCTGATCGAAAGCCAATTCAAGCCAGTTTACATCTCGTGCCTGATACGGCCACACTGGCAAATGAGCGCATGAGTTTTGTTAAATAAATTCACTGAAGACAAAGCGCTCACAGCCGTATCTCTTTTTAATCAAATATGAGTCGAGGCGCTCAGTAGCCAATTCGGCAAGAATGTGTCAGACACGTGATTTATGGGGCTAGAAAAACACTAAGTTAGGCGCGTGTTGACACAAACCCGCAGGTTTGTGTCTAACCCCGATTCGGCAAGAGCCACACAGAATCGTGTCAAGTATTAAATATTTCTGCAAAATAAAGTTCCGATCCCACAACTAATCTGATACATTTGCCCTACAATTCTTGCAGTGGTATGATTTGCCGCAAGTTTTTTCTCACTGCTCAGCTCGGCTGTCTCCGTTAGATGCAGCCTACTGCAGCATAGAAAGCTGACAACCTTAAAAAACAGGCCAAATAGGCCACTATAGGAAAAAAAACTTGGAAAATTAGGGTGTCACTGAGGAATAAAGAAGCCAAAATTAGAAAATAAACCATTTTTTCATTATGGTTTATTCACAAGTCATCGGGCACCACAGAACAACACCTAACGTCGGTATAAAAAGTAAAGAAAATGAATAGTGTCGATTATAAAACCCTAGGTTTACTAGTGTCGGCTTTGACACGTCTCAGTGGGTTGGTGTCAGCTCAGACCCATTGTTGGCGAATCGGAAAAGGGTCACTTGACCCTGACACCAACACTTAGTGTCAGGGTTTGTGTCGGGGTCTAGTACTTAAGCAACACCGACCCATTGTTGCCGAATTGGCTACAGAGTGTCGCATGATCATAATGCGCTGCCGCATTGTATAAAAATCTTAAAATCTCTTGTAAAAAACCAATTTATTCAAGGCCCACCCTAGGTCACCCTCACCTCTGCGCGTGCGCACAAAAAGCTGGCACATCTGGATAGTGCAAAATTTTTGCGCGGCCGAAGGCCGCCTGCCGCGGAGGGCAGGGCAGTCAGAGCTCCAGAGGCCGGAGGCCATGGGTGCGGAGGCCCCGGAGCGTAGCCTAGCAAGCCAAGCATGCTAGGCGAAGCGTAGGGGCCGTAGCACCCATGCCCAGAGGCCGGAGGAGCTCTGGCGCCCTGCCCGAAGCGGCGGGTGGCCAAGGCCAGCTTAAGCAGTTACCCTATTTTTGCGTCTGTCTTTCCGCATATTGGGCTGGCGCGAGGGAGCATAGCGACCGTCAGCGCCCAGCCCCTCTTTTCGACCCAGATGTACGTTTTCGGGGTTATTGCTAGATCTTAAAATTGATAAGGCTCCTGCTCCTCACAGAAGAATCCAATCGTTCTGATTCTTTTTGCATTAGAAAGAGCATCATCGAATTGTCCAAAACTCGCGAGAAATCGCCCAAAACTTGCAGCAATCATTATAAAATCACTCAAAACCATTTGTCCGAACTCCTTCTTCTCCTTCTTCTTCTCCTTCTTCTTCTCCGCATCTATTCAATGGACGATAGTAGGTATTCAATCGGCCTGTACTTAAGGCATCAATTGGCAAGGTTCAATGGTAATTCTGTGCAATTAATATGGTATAAGTCTACATAGGAATGTGTGCCGCTGTGTGGTCAAGTGGCTTGTCTATTTGGCTCGATTCAGAGATGACCAAGTTCAAACCTTCTTTGATCCTTTTATTTTATTCTTTTATTTTATTATCTTAAAAGTGGAAGAAATATGTGGTACCATCGGCAGACCAAAAATAATACTCCTTGTTCCCAAAAATCGATTGCCCTGAGTTTAAGACAAGAAAAAATTCTCAAAAATATGTTAATTTTCCAATGAATTTGCATAATTTATATTTTTGATTTTTTCGAATTTTTCCTTTTCGTTATATTTTTCAAATAAGTTTTTTTATTCACTTTTTTTATTTATCTAATAAAATCTTAACTAAATATATAGCCAACAATATCAAATTTGTATTTTTACATTTTATTGGGCTGGCGCGAACGGAGCGTTAGTGGAGTGTCAGCGCCCAGCCCCTCTTTTCGACCCAGGTGTACGTTTTAGGGGTTATTGCTAGATCTCAATTTTGATAAGGCTGGTGCTCGTCACAGAAAGCTCCATTCGTCTTAATTCTTTTTGCAATGGAAAGAGCAACATCGAATTGACTATAGTTTTTCTTTTGACTTTTGCAAAAAACTATTTGTTTTACTATGCAAAATGCAAAAAACCATTTGTCCGAACTCCTCCTCCTCCTCCTCCTCCTCCTTCTTCTTCTTCTCCGCATCTATTCAATGGACGATAGTAGGTATTCATTTCTTCCCCCACCACCCTTCCCCCGGGTCCCTGGGCCTCATGTATTTAGCTCTTCAGTTAATCTAAGTAGTCATATGCACCAGTGGTGGTAGTGGTGTAAGCGATTGGGCAGATGGACGAAATTGGATGGTTCGAATCCTTGTCAGGCATTCATTTTTATTTTTTGTGTATTAAAGTTGGAAAAAAGAACTGGTACCATCGCCAGGCCAAAAATAAAACTATTTTTTTCCCAAAAATCGATTGGCCTAAGTATAAGTCAAGAAAATTTCTCAAAAAAAATAAGTTGCCAATAAGTTTGCATTGTATTTTTCAATTTTAAATATTTTTTTGTTATAGTTTTTGAAGAAGTTTTTTTATTTATTATTCTTTATATTTCGAATAAAATATAAATTAAATATACAACCAACAATATAAAATTAGCATTTATACATTTTATACTATGTTAAAAGTGGAAGAAATATCTGGTACCATTGGCAGGCCAAATGTGAGACTCTTTTCTCCAAATTTTGTAATTGCCTCGAGCAAAAAGTCAAGGGAAATACATCTACTACTAGTGGAATCTGCTGCGTCATCTGCATTTTGTTTTTGGCGCGCATGGAAAGAGACACTGAACTGCGCGCCAAAAACAAAATGCAACTGTCCAAGCAGCAGATTCCACTAGTAGTAGATGTATTTCCTTGACTTTTTGCTCGAGGCAATTACAAAATTTGGAGAAAAGAGTCTCACATTTGGCCTGCCAATGGTACCAGATATATCTTATATCTGGTACCATCGGTAAACCGAGAGTAAGCTCTTTTCTCCCAAAAAAATCAACTCCCCGAGTTTAAAGCCAAAAAAATTAACCTCATACTGGTGGAATCTTCTTCTTTGACAGTTGCATTTTGTTTTGGCGCGCAGTTTCAGATCTCTTTTCAGAGCGCACCAAACCAAAATGCAAATATCGAAGCAGATCCAGATCGAAGCAGCAAAAAAAATAAAACGTAATATATAAAAGAAAAACAAAATTGATCCTAGGGCGCGACAGCGCCCTAGTTATGAATGGGCGATCGAGTTTTTGGGTACTGTTAAAGAGGGCCTTGGCCGCCCGCCGCTACGGGCAGGGCGCCAGAGCTCCTCCGGCCTCTGGGCACGGGTGCTACGGCCCCTACGCTTCGCCTAGCATGCTTCGCATGCTAGGCTACGCTCCGGGGCCTCCGCACCCATGCCCTCCGGCCTCCGGAGCTCTGACTGCCCTGCCCTCAGCGGCAGGCGGCCTGCGGCCGCGCAAAAATAGGGGGTCAGAAAAAAATTTTGTCTTGGTCTCTAAACCTTTCCCCAATTTTCTCAAAAAGGCTGTCTTAAGTGTAAGCACCTTCTCGATGCGGTCAGTGCCCTGAATCTGGAGACAGAGAAGTCCAGTTTCAGGGTCCATGAGGAGGCTGAGGCGATAGGCGAGGGCGTCTTCAACCGCGCGCCCCAAAGGCCCCCCAAGTGCTCGCAAGGTAGACTGCGGCCAGCATGGCGGCGGCATAGCTGTCGCTCTTCAAGTCGCGCACTCCCACTACTGCCTAATAGTACATTCATCTTCAACCACGGCGCCTTCTCCAATGGTAGGAATCAGTAGTATATAGAGAAAGGGGTTAAAAATTGTGCTTACACGAATGATGTATTCGCTTGGAATCCTTTATTTCGTGACGAGGAGGCCCTTGGATCTTTCAGCAAGCGTCGCGAAGGAGTCGGAAATGCTTCCTGAGGTTGGCGGGTGATGCCGGGTGGGTTGGTCGGGCGGCTTGGCAAGGTTGTCCAGAGGGAGTAAATTGTCACTCTTGGAAGCCTGGCGTCCTGCCGGGTCGCAGATGTCCTGCACCCGCCCCACCACCTTAATGTCCCTTTTAAAAATCCAACTTTTATTGCTCTACTTTTGTCTTCTTTTACCTGCACCACAATCTTCGCCTTGTTGTCGGGGGATCTCAGCAAGCTTCTGGGCCACCTCAAAATAGCGTCTTTCTCGCCCCACCTCCTGCCAGCAATGAAAAAGGAAAGATTTTAAGTTCCTGCTCGCGCTGCCGAAGAATGTCTAGCACCATTTGCCGTTGGGCTTTCTCATCCAGCTTCCATTCCATGCTGCATGCAATCAACTATCTCAACCAAGAACGAAGGCTAGTTGCAAAAAGCAGACAGCGATAAATAGTTTCCTGCACCACAGGAACAGATATAATCGACCATTACACCATAGAAACCATTGGTATCAATCCTAATATCACCATTAATATTGTCCTAAATGACTGACAGCTAAAAAGAAGGGCTATCACTTTTTATGCGTTTTAGATACCAGTGGCCCTGATTTTAAAATCGAGGAAATCTTAGTATTTGTTTCAATATGAGGCTTACGAAAATCTTAAATTCAATAAAATGATTAACTGTTTTATCCGCTATTACTGTAGCCAAAGTGGACTTTCGCAATAATAAAAGAAACGATGCCAACGCTTGTGATATTAGCGGCTTTTGATGCAATGAATGGGTTACTTGGTAGTGCTGGAATAAAAGAAGACGCTAGACATAACGATGAAGAAAGGGGAGAAGTGGAACCTTGGCTGTGATCGGTAGGTATGGCTCGTGTCCGGGGGATAGAGCGCAGACATGGAGGGATGAGGTGGGGCGCTGGGGCCGATTCCATAAAAAGTGCCATGTGGCGATGGCGATGTCCCCAGAGACAGTTTACCTTCTGTCCACGGTGCCTGGCTGTCACTGGGAGTGATTCCAAAAAAAGCGCCATGTCCTCAATTCCATAATTAGGGACACTAAGGTGGTGACATCTTCTGTCGCGTCCCCAGTGCCATGTCTCCCCCCCAGAGGCAGGGGACAAAAAGTGGCGCTTTGGCGTCATTTCTTGTCCCCAAAAAATGGCGCCGGCGCCAATAATGGAATCGTGGACATGGCCAAATGGCGCCGAGAGACATGGATGTCCACCGGTGGACATGCCAGTGTCCCCGGCGCTATTTCATGGCGCCAATAATGGAATCCTTCATTTTGGCGCCAGGCACATAATGGCGCCAGGAGACATTTTTAACACACTGGCGCCATTTTGGCGCCAATAATGGAACCGGCCCCTGAGGAGATGTTGGAGGGAAAAGCGAGCGTGGCGCCAACCAGGTAGTCCGCCAACGCTGCCCCTCTCCTCATTTATACAGATTTCAGAAGGAGCTAGGCTGAATGAAACCTGTATAGTGATTCTAACTCCTCAAGCCCTACTTCATCTTGTGTACACACCTTACTTCCAAAACACACGCCAGATCCAATAAATCCATTGGACAATCACCCTAGGAGGTAATTTCATTTCTACGCTGATACTGGTGGAGCAAAAAGAAAGAGTGGGAGGTGTAGGGGCACTTGCCCCTTGCCAGTGGGAAAACAGCAGATGGCGAACAGATGAATTGTGTCAAAGTATAGAATAGAAAATGGCATTGACGAAGGTGGCATGGACGGGCAAAGAAATATTGGCGGGGCGTATTAGACTGCTCTTGTTTCGTAAAGGTATGGCAAGTCTGCCAGAGCTCATTATGCGCACAAAAAGGCCCCTTCTTCTTCCCCCTCTTCACCCTGTTCTCAGGCGACTTTCGAAAGCGCCCCTCTTTCGGCTGCTTTTACACGGGAATCGCTTTGAAAATGAGCAAACAATCTTTCTTGGGGCACGATTAAAGAACTTATTCCATGCTCTTCAACCAGAAAAAAAATGAAAATAACCTTGAAATCGAAACTCGTCTTTTTTTCCTTGCTCAAAACCAACTATGAAATTGAGAATGAGTTTGGAGCATCGATATTTTTCTTGTTGTCTGTCATTCGCTAACCGTATAAAATAGGAATAAAAAGGTTTGTAAACTGCAAATCGCTATTCACCAGCACAAACCATGGCCAAGACCAAAAAAACTATATAATAAGCCTCCGCTATCTCATCTTTTCTCTATTTTAGTGGAAGCGTGCGTGGTTTTCAGCCGAAACAAGTTAAATGTTGAAAAATCAAGTATGAGGAGCAAGGTCTCAGAATTTTGTTAGTTATATTAGTTTTTTCCTTCTCGATGATAAAATTAAGGTGTAAATGAACATGCAATCTGGCATATTGAACCAGTATTAGCAGTGATGATGTTTCTTTTAATGTTTCTTTTGATATTACTCTCATTTTTTAAAACTTGTTAACGCGTACATGTATGCTTGTACGCACATGACAAAGGTGAGCAATAGTGCATCGATATCATAGCCTTGCCGTGAAGAACTGCGCAGATTCCTTAGAAGAAAAGCCGGGTTTCATTTGCTCCGGCCAACAGGCAGAAGGAAAGCTGTGGATAACAGGGAAAAAATGCTGAAAGAAGTAGCGACATTGGCGGGTCACAACGAAACGGTCTGGCACTGCGCTTGGTCTCCGAATGGCAAAACGCTCGCCTCTTGCGGCACCGATAAAGCCATCCGCTTCTGGCAGCAGGTCAACGGACGCTGGCAACAGGTACCCCAACCTCTATTTCTCCAATACCCTCTGGTGGGTGGAATGAAGAAGGTAGAAGTGGTAGGTGGATGTGTTGACTGGGGAGCACAGGCGAACGGTTCGTTCGGTGAGCTGGTCGCCGTGCGGGCGCTTCTTGGCCTCCACCAGCTTCGACTCCTCCATCGTCATCTGGGAGTTGACGGAGGAGCGACGCTGGAAATCTGCCGGAACCCTGGAAGGCCATGAAAACGAGGCTAGCCACTCACTCCACATCACCCATACAGCCATCACAGAACTTGGCTGAAGGTGAAACGAGCAGCCTGGTCGCCGTCCGGCCGATTTCTGGCCACTGCCTCACGGGACAAGTCCGTCTGGATCTGGGAGAGTGTGCCCTGACCCTCAAAACTATGCCATTTGTGAAGGAGAGAATGTGTTTTGAGTGGACGAGGAGGAAGAGTTCTCCTGCTGCTCCATACTGCAAAATCACACCCAGGATGTCAAGCACGTCGTCTGGCACCCCAAAGCTGACGTTAGCTGCGAGTGGCTGAGAACCTGAGAGAAGGCAGCTGGGTGGGTTGATAGATCCTCTATTCCTGCTCCTACGACAACAGCTTCCGCGCCTACTCCTTCGATGGGGACGATTGGTGTGAATTCTTCGCTGCTCAGGACGCCCACGATGCCACCCTCTGGTGCCTCGCTTTCAATGCCGACGGCGACAAGATCATCACTGCCGCCCAGGATGCTACACTCAAGGTTTCACTACAACCAATGCTTCTGACTGTGATCCTGAAAGCTGGATAGTGAAAGGTGTGGGAAGCGAGACCCCGAGATGCTGCGCCAGAGAAGATCAAGTCCTGGGCTTGCGTGGGAGCGGCGGACGCTGGATGGCACAAGGGGCCCATATTCTGGGTGGACTGGAACCGAAAAAGCGGCCTCATCGCCACCGCCTGTCAGGACAACGCCATCCGCGTCATCCGCCCCACACACCTGGCGCAAGAACCCCAATTCAACCTGCTTCTTTCGGAGGTTCCTTTTTATTCTGCTAGACTGGAAGGGTGCTTGGATCCACTTGAGTATGTATGTGAGGGTTTTTATTCAGCTCTGCCTTGGGGCATAGTCAAAAGAGGAAAGGAAGATTTGGAGGAGGCCCATGACGATGACGTAAACTGCGTGGCGTGGAATCCGGTGGAAGAGGAGTTGTTGGCCTCAGTGAGTGATGATGGCCTTGTCAAACTCTGGCGCCTCGATCCCACCGCTGTAGTATGATCATTCCTAGCTCTTACTTTGTGTTTTCAAACTTACTATTTTGTAAACAGGATCGCTGTAAAAGTCAGGGTATGCATTGTGACTCAGAGCAGAATTTTAGGGTTTCTTATACGATCACTAATCTGTTTAATAGAATGCATATTACAACTTTCCGAGAACTAATCTATCAGCAAATTCCAAACAAACAAGTCTCACAAACAAGATAATTAAGCAAACGGCCCACATACTTTACTTAAACGATATTTTCTTCGCTGAGCTCGGTAGCTTTCGAGGAATTCGTTCACTAAATAATTCAATTTATTTGACGTCGAAATATTTTTTCCCGCAACCCTGAGTCAGACGACATGCTTTGATCTTCGTCCCATTGCTTCTCCTCCCGTTCTTTTCGACTCCTTCTACCAAACTAAAACAGCAAGTGCTAGCCAAGCTGAGCAAGATGCAAAAGCGAACCTTTGAGGTATTTGGGAGTCTGGGAGGAGAAGGGCGGCGATGTTGATGTAGTCCTTGTTCACTCGATTCCCGGCTCAATCAACAATCCTTGCCAAGATCCTTGCTTCTCTCAAGTCGTTTGTGTTCAAGTTTATGTTCTCGTTGCTATTCTGAGAGAAAGTGCAAAACCGACCGAAACCGAAGATAAAGATTGTAGCTAATAAACCTGAGCGTGGGACTGAGGCGGCCTGTGAGTGGTGAGTGTCTCCTGTGCGCAGGCGGGGAGGCGGATCTTCTGGCTCTGGGTGGACTGGCGGATCGTTGGCGGCTGTTGTAGCTTGAGCCTCCGCTGCCGACTCTCTTAGCCTGAGCCAGCTGGCTGGAGGACATCCGCAGAATCTCCGCCACCTGGCTCAGGAACGCCTTCTTTTGCTCCTGCACAAATGATGGGAGCATAAGGGTGATGAGGAGGGATAGAGGAGTAATGTGACGATGAGTGATTTCTCCAGCTCCTGCTGCAGCTGGGCGTTGAGCTTTCGCCGGCCTCTGGCCACCGCCGTTTCCAGCTCCTCGGAGAGGACGGCGGAAGCGCGTCGCTCCGCCAATTGTCGTCCTGTCTCTGCTATCGTCCTGTCAACCGCCGTTTCTCATCAGAGCTAGGGTGAGAGGGTAGGCAGGAACCCCTGGCGTCGTCCTTTCAGAGCCTTAGAGAGGAGGTCGGCAGAAACAGGGCTGGCGCGCAGGGAAGCGGTCAGTTCAGCCTCCTTCTCCGATTTCTTGGCCTCTAAATGTGCTCGGAGCTTCGCCATCTGTCGTTGGCGGCTTTCGCTTAGGGAGGCGTTTAGTTGGTCCACCTTAATTAGCATCATCTTCGTCTGAAAGCAGGGGAAGTGTAGGTTAGAGTAGCCTGATCTCGATGCTCGGAGAGGAGATCGTTGAGAGTTTCGGGTGGGACGGAGGAGGTAGAGGAGCGAGCACGATCCTCAATCTCCAGCTGTAGTCGGCGCAGGCTGTCCAAGCGTTTCACCAGGCCCTCTTGTCGCTCTGCCAACGCTGCTCTCCGCGCTTGAGAAACCTGCCACAACCTTCACTCAACACTATTCATTAGCCATCCCATCCAAAAGTTGTTTTGCAATATTTAGTTTGTTCAGATGACAGTTGATCTAAAATAATGCAAAATGAAACATCATTAGCTGGCAAACCTGTAGGCGGCCAATGAGTTGGGAAGCCTCCTCTTCTTGGCGATGCTGGAGGGCTCTAGTCTGACGAGCAAGGTTGGCGCGCAGCTCCTCAGTCAGGCGCATCTTCTCCGCTTTCAACTCCGCCAGCTCCCTCTCCCACTCCTCTTCCTAAACACTCCCTCCTTCAGCTGGAAGAACTCAGGCAGCAGAAAGTTCTTCAGGAGGTAGATTCTGCTGACACCTAGCTCCTCTCAAGGCTTGGCGGTATTTGCAGAAAATGAGGACTCGGCGAGCAGAGCTGTTGGCGGCCTTTGAAGAGCGTGCGGAGCGCAAGCGGCGTGCTGCTCGCAGTGCCATGGAGCGCAGAACACTGGAGAAAGCCTTGGTGAGAGCAGAAGTTTTGTGCAAAGCAAGAGAGAAAAGAGGAGGGAGTGTTTAGGAAGAGGAGTGGGAGAGGGAGCTGGCGGAGTTGAAAGCGGAGAAGATGCGCCTGACTGAGGAGCTGCGCGCCAACCTTGCTCGTCAGACTAGAGCCCTCCAGCATCGCCAAGAAGAGGAGGCTTCCCAACTCATTGGCCGCCTACAGGTTTGCCAGCTAATGATGTTTCATTTTGCATTATTTTAGATCAACTGTCATCTGAACAAACTAAATATTGCAAAACAACTTTTAGATGGAATGGCTAATGAATAGTGTTGAGTGAAGGTTGTGGCAGGTTTCTCAAGCGCGGAGAGCAGCGTTGGCAGAGCGACAAGAAGGTCTGGTGAAACGCTTGGACAGCCTGCGCCGACTACAGCTGGAGATTGAGGATCGTGCTCACTCCTCTACCTC
>JASANA010000438.1:0-13765 GCA_030248095.1 Ptycholaimellus sp. GST1_10
TATTTATTATTTTCTAAAACATGTCCCTTTAAGAGACGTAAGGTACATAACCAATTAAGCAAAACATACAATATTAATAAGCGAAACTCACAATAATATAAATAAACAAATGCTGAAAACGAGGTTGTGTTCATTCCCAGAATATACTTGTTTTCAAGATAACCTGATGATAATCTAAAAGTGGAACTGTGGAACCAAAATATGTTGGATTGGAAGAAATATTAAAAAGGAATCTGCTGAAGCCAATGTATGGGCTCTCAGACCGGACAATGTTTCTGAATTCCAGTTTCAAGTGACGGGTTAAAGCTTGGTTCTTGGCTGTATCTAATTTGGCATTCCTTAAGGATCTTGGTATTGTTGATTGTGAGCATTTCGACAACATACTTTTACTTACGGTTTCATTATCATTTCCAATAATAACCGAAGACATCAGTTGGGTCCACTCTTTTATTGACATTGCTTTAGCACAATGTGGGAATCGTTTCACTGGTTTAGGACAGGCTACATAAGAGCTATACACCAATAAATCTGTTTCCTCGGGAGCCAATGTGAGTACTTTCTGTTTTGTATTTATCTGTCTCATGTGTTGTCATTTTAAATTGTTTTCTGAATACTTAAATGTTTGTTATTGTTTTAAATCGATTACTGCATAGAACAGTCCAAGTTATACCCAGTGCATTTCCAAAAGCATCACACAGAATTTAGAAGAAACGAGATATGACCATATCCAATCTATTACTTCAGCAAGGGAGACCAAGATAAAATACAGACAATAACAAACAAAGTGAAAGACCAGTTGCATAGTTTATTTGAGTGTGTCTGCTATGAGACGCCACTATTGCCCAAGACAGTTTCATTTCACACAGCTTTTGCCAAATTTGAGACAATTATGCACTAAATAAATCAATGCTTCTTAAACTATTTTCCCAGCGAATGCAACAGTCATCAATAACTAATATGGACAGCATAAGTGTTTTTATAATAGGAATTCTTAATTTA
The DNA here is from genome assembly GCA_030248095.1 of Ptycholaimellus sp. GST1_10. NCBI lineage: Eukaryota > Metazoa > Nematoda > Chromadorea > Chromadorida > Chromadoridae > Ptycholaimellus > Ptycholaimellus sp. GST1_10. The sequence continues at coordinate 1,000 of JASANA010000438.1, forward strand.
GTTTATGTTACACTTAATGTGTTATGTACCTTACGTCTCTTGATGGGACACGTTTTAGAAAATAATAAAAATAAAATAAAAAAATAAATAAATCGTTGGCATTACATTTTATGGCCTGCAGAAGCTCTTCATGATACCAGCCGTCGGCAATGTATTCCACCTGAATCCTGGATCAGCAGAATTGGGGCCGTGCGAGCGGAGCGGAATCACAGTCCCATCTTAGCCAAGAACCAACCCTATTACGGATTTTGAAAATATGATTGCCTGCCAAATATTCCATGGGCAATTTACAGAGATGTGAGTAGGCTCATCGGACGCAGCAACCACAGAGCTTTAATTAAAAAAAGTTTGCCAAATTTGGTTGAGAATTGGGCAAGATATGGCCAAAAAACTTTTTAAAAAGTGTCCGTCCGTTATCCGTCCGCCGTCCGCCGTCCGCCATCCGCCGTACGTTCTGACCGGGAGGCATACTGGCAATATCTGGGGCTCCAGTCTCAATGTCACTATAGTATATCGACCCTGGAGGGTGGCATGGTGGGTCCAGAAATTTGATTTTCGGCATCCTTTATGCCAAAATTGAGGTTGGAAATTCAATTGAACGTAAGGGGGGACCCTTACAAAAAAATCTAAAATCTTGAATAGCGTTTGCTAGGTGCTCGGAGGGCAAAAACAAGCACAGATTCGGATTCCTTGCAAAAAACTACACAAAACCTGTCTGTAAAATATTGAAATTTTGAAAAAAACATTTTTGACCATTTCTGACCTATAGGGTGCACTGTATGAATTCTAAAAAAGTTATGATGCCCAGTGGCAATATTTTAAGTTAAATTTGAGTCTAGATATGAAACCGGCTCAAAAAATAAATACGATTTGATACCAAACAACCATAGGTGCAAATCTGGTTATCCTGAGCTTCTACCAGGCCTACAAGCAGCTCATCATCAACTTCGTCTTGGGCCATTTTAAAGGGTTTTTGGCTTCGATAACCACACCATATAATTAAATTGGGGCGTAGATTACGAATCTTGCGTCCATTTGCTTACACAATGTCTTCATGGGCTTCTACCAGGCCGTGATGTACAAGCAGCTCATCATCAACTTCGTATTGGGGCATTTTTAAGGGTTTTTGGCCTCAATAACCGCACCATATAGGTAAATTGGGGCATAGATTACGAATCTTGTGTCCATTTACTCCTACATTTTCTTCATGGGCTTCTACCAGGCCGTGGTGTACAGGTAGTTCATCATAAACTTCATCTTAAAGCATTGTATTGGGCGTTAGGCTGTTTTTTGGCCTTTAGCTCTTCAAAGTGGATGAAATTACTGAAATTGTGAATCTCTGCTTCAGTTTTCTCTCTTAGCTGGTCTCTTTATGATGCGTGCAATCAAGTTAGCTTGGGCATCAAGGTAATGAAATTTATTTTATTCATCTTATCATGAAACTAGCTTGGGCTCTAAGATGATGAAATTAAACTTGGAACTCTTATCATGAAATTATACTTACACAATTTTTAACCTCTAAAGAGCTAAGAGAGCCCAGAAAATTTTCAGAATTGTAATTATGTAATTTTATGGCAGGTTAAAGTACATGTGAGTACTTTCTGTTTTGTATTTATCTGTCTCACTGTGTTGTCATTTTAAATTGTTTTCTGAATACTTAAATGTTTGTTATTGTTTTAAATCGATTACTGCATAGAACAGTCCAAGTTATACCCAGTGCATTTCCAAAAGCATCACACAGAATTTAGAAGAAACGAGATATGAGCATATCTAATCTATTACTTCAGCAAGGGAGACCAAGATAAAATACAGACAATAACAAACAAAGTGAAAGACCAGTTGCATAGTTTATTTGAGTGCGTGTGCTATGAGACGCCACTATTGCCCAAGACAGTTTCATTTCACACAGCTTTTGCCAAATTTGAGACAATTATGCACTAAATAAATCAATGCTTTTTAAACTATTTTCCCAGCGAATGCAACAGTCATCAATAACTAATATGGACAGCATAAGTGTTTTTATAATAGGAATTCTTAATTTAGTTTATGTTACACTTAATGTGTTATGTACCTTACGTCTCTTGATGGGACATGTTTTAGAAAATAATAAATAAAATAAAAAAATAAAAAAATCGTTGGCATTACATTTTATGGCCTGCAGAAGCTCTTCATGATACCAGCCGTCGGCAATGTATTCCACCTGAATCCTGGATCAGCAGAATTGGGGCCGTGCGAGCGGAGCGGAAGCATGGTCCCCTCTTAGCCAAGAACCAACCCTATTACGGATTTTGAAAATATGATTGCCTGCCAAATATTCCATGGGCAATTTACAGAGATGTGAGTAGGCTCATCGGACGCAGCAACCACAGAGCTTTAATTAAAAAAAAGTTTGCCAAATTTGGTTGAGAATTGGGCAAGTTATGGCCAAAAAACTTTTTAAAAAGTGTCCGTCCGTTATCCGTCCGCCGTCCGCCGTACGTTCTGACCGGGAGGCATACTGGCAATATCTGGGGCTCCAGTCTCAATGTCACTATAGTATATCGACCCTGGAGGGTGGCATGGTGGGTCCAGAAATTTGATTTTTGGCTTCCTTTATGCCGAAATTGAGGTTGGAAATTCAATTGAACGTAAGGGGGGACCCTTACAAAAAAATCTAAAATCTTGAATAGCGTTTGCTAGGATGCTCGGAGGGCAAAAACAAGCACAGATTCGGATTCCTTGCAAAAAACTACACAAAACCTGTCTGTAAAATATTGAAATTTTGAAAAAAATTTTTTTGACCATTTCTGACCTATAGGGTGCACTGTATGAATTCTAAAAAAAGATATGATGCCCAGTGGCAATATTTTAAGTTAAATTTGAGTCTAGATATGAAACCAGCTCAAAAAATAGATACGATTTGATACCAAACAACCATAGGTGCAAATCTGGTTTCCTGAGAAAAAGAGCAAAAAACCAACCCCTTCTACCAGGCCATGGTGTACAAGCAGCTCATCATCAACTTCGTCTTGGGCCATTTTAAAGGGTTTTTGGCTTCAATAACCACACCATATAATTAAATTGGGGCGTAGATTACGAATCTTGCCTCCATTTGCTTACACAATGTCTTCATGGGCTTCTACCAGGCCGTGGTGTACAAGCAGCTCATCATCAACTTCGTTTTGGGGCATTTTTAAGGGTTTTTGGCCTTAATAACCGCACCATATAGGTAAATTGGGGCATAGATTACGAATCTTGTGTCCATTTGCTCCTACATTTTCTTCATGGGCTTCTACCAGGCCGTGGTGTACAGGTAGTTCATCATAAACTTCATCTTAAAGCATTGTATTGGGCGTTAGGCTGTTTTTTGGCCTTTAGCTCTTCAAAGTGGATGAAATTACTGAAATTGTGAATCTCCGCTTCAGTTTTCTCTCTTAGCTGGTCTCTTTATGATGCTTGCAATCAAGTTAGCTTGGGCATCAAGGTAATGAAATTTATTTTATTCATCTTATCATGAAACTAGCTTGGGCTCTAAGATGATGAAATTAAACTTGGAACTCTTATCATGAAATTATACTTACACAATTTTTAACCTCTAAAGAGCTAAGAGAGCCCAGAAAATTTTCAGAATTGTAATTATGTAATTTTATGGCAGGTTAAAGTACACGTACAGCATGAAAAACTTTAAATAATTCAAACAAATGATGTTGGTAGCTGGAAAAAACGAAAAGCTGGGAAAACTAATACAATTTATCTTCAAAATAATATATTTTCATTGCATCATTTTTTCAATGTTTTTCTCAATGTAAACCAATGTTTAGTGTTTATTTTTATCTCTATCGAAACATTCATCCTAAGGTGGCCAAAATTTTCTGGGCTCTCTTAGCTCTTTAGAGGTTAAAAATTTTGTAAGTATAATTTCATGATAAGAGTTCCAAGTTTAATTTCATCATCTTAGAGCCCAAGCTAGTTTCATGATAAGATGAATAAAATAAATTTCATTACCTTGATGCCCAAGCTAACTTGATTGCAAGCATCATAAAGAGACCAGCTAAGAGAGAAAAAACACTGAAGCGGAGATTCACAATTTCAGTAATAACTTTACTGACCTACTAAGCATGTGAGGAGCAAGAGCCTTACCAATTATATGGCAATTTAGCAATAACTTTGAACATAACCTAAGTAAAAAAGAACGGATGTGTGTTGACAGTTTTCTTTGCTCCCTTACATAGTCATTTAAGATAATTTATGGGGCTGTGCTGTATTAGGGCCTGGTTGTAAAAGAGGTAAAACGCCATTTGGTATGTCATGTTGTCGCTGTACATTGGTTAGGTCTACTATTACCCGTGTTTCATTGATTTTGATACATAAAGCCTCTGCCGCCTTGCGTTCATGTTGGTGGTTGCACCTGTGTATTATCTTAGCAGAGTCAAATTCCGGTTCATGGTTACTCCCTTGGTGATCTTTGAAAACGTTTTGCTGGCTGTTCTTGCACCAATTGCTGTTGTGTTCTTTAATTCTGGTTAAATATATAAATAAATAAATAAATATATATATATATATATGGTACCGGTGCCCGTACTCCGCGGTTTTTCAATGTTTTTCAATGAAGGTCCGCCTAGGTGGTATCTCCAGGCAATGGTGGAAAGGTACAAAACCGCTAGGTGATAAACGGGTGAAAAATGCAAAAAAATGCAATTTTTTTTTGGAAATTTCACCGGGCCTCAGTGCAATCCAATGAGTGAAATGTTGGCGGAAGTGCATTTTAGGTCAATACTAATGACATGAAAAAGTGCCATTTTCACCTTTCCAGGATAAATTTCTACCTAGGACCCAAAAAAGGCCATAACATTTGTAAAAATTTTCTCACGCCTTTCAGGCGTTCCTTCTCATTGTTACTGTGATACAAGATCATGCTTTGATGCCTATTTTGTGTTACCACACCCCATGCAACACATCTCAGACAGTCATGGAGGATGGATGTTGTGAGTATGGTTCTTATGGCTTTAATTTTGACTTTGTTGTGCAAAATATAGAAGTGGAAGTCTAACTTGAGCCAATTAACGAGCATATGTAATAATATATTCCATTTGAGTGTTTGTGCTTGAGTCTATTGTGCTATTTACTTTGAAAAACAGCTGCCTTTATTTTGGTCAGGCTAGGTGAAATCATAGGTGAAAACGCAATCTAAGAAAAAGGGTCGATGATCATCAATTTAAATACTTCCCTGGGACTCTGAGGGTTGCCCAATGTACAGCAGGCATCTCACACAGGATGCAGGAAGTTGCGCTTGTTCAAAATATGTAATTTCCAAAAAAATTTGGACATTTGGAATTTTTTTTGAAATTTTGGTGGAAAGGTACAAAAATCCAATGAAGTGCTAATAATTCTTAAAAAACTGGGAGTCCATGCCAATGCAAATGCTACAAAATTTTTCGAGGTCCAGATTTTTACATGACCCAATCCAATGAAAAGCCAAATTTTGTACCTTTCCTCCATTGTCTCCAGGCCATTTTTTGTGCTTGACGTAATTTTGCGTTTTTCACCCAAAACCCAAAATTTTGATGTTTCAAAGTACCAAAAATCATAAATCGCTGGGTTTTCAATGAAATCAGCTGATTTTTGGCAGGTACATCCGTCAAAGTAATATCTTGAAGCTGGCAAAAGGAAATTTCGAAGTATTTTTTATTTATTGATTTATAGTCAAAAACCCAAAATATTGATGTTTCAAAAATTTGAACATGCATAAGTCCATGGTTTTTCGATGAAACTAGCTGATTTTTGGTATGTACATCCGTGAAAAAAATATCTTGAAGCTGGCAAAAGGAATTTAGGAAATTTTTTGTATTTCTCGATTTATAGACCAAAACCCAAAATCTTGATGTTTCAAAAATTGGAACATGCATAATTAAGTTTTTCATTGAAATCTGATGAATTTTGGCATTTTCATCTAGGTGGTGTCTTGGGGTGAGGCCGCGCATCTTGGCAACCGCCGAGAATACCTTGTTTACCTATATATACAGCAGAATTTATTAGGGATTAATTGGATATTGAAAAAAATGTAGGAGGAAATGCCTGCTGCTCACTCTAATATTGAGTCTAGGTCGGGCTGTAGGAGGCACTTCGCGGAAAATATTTCGTTTCGTTTTGCTTTGATTTTGTGAAGCGGATCAATACTGATCCCCAACCGGTCGAAGTTGACGGGGTTAACCGGTTGATTTTGCCTTTTTTGCAAAGTGGTTAACCTGTTGATTTTGGCCGATCAACCGGTTCAACCGGTTAATTTGATGAATCGACGCGGTTAACTGGTTGATTTCACCAGATCAACTGGTTAACACCATTTCGCGAAGTGCATCTAAGGTTTTTCTAAGGGAGTCGAGATTCTCCAAAGACCCAAAAAGTTCCAAATAGATGTAACAAAGCAGCAAATGCATCTAAACACGTGGCAATGGCCTAAACAGGGCCTAAAAGGCAAAACCTGGCTGCAAAACGTTGGCAGACTGAATAGAAGCAAAAACATGAACAACTGTTCCAGATTAAGAGTCTGCTTGGGGACTGACTACTTTTTGAGGGTCTGGGAAGGGAGAAGCCTAGGCAGGGTGCTAGAAGGGATGCAAAACGTGGATGCTGTGGCCTCGGAGACCCAGATACGGTGCAGATGGGGCTGCTTGGCGAACATTGCCTGGGCTGGTACAAGGGAGGCCTTGCTTCGGTTGCGCCGTCCAGTTGATGTCAATCCGGTGAGGCTGAACAGGCGCTCGCTCCCAGCCACTGAAACAGCACTGCCTCACAGCTGTTGTCTTCAATGAAAGGCTGGGAACAGTTTGAGGGGCATCCGAGGAGATTGATGGCTGTCTGGGCGAGCAGAGGGAAGTCGTAGAGGCCCTTCTCCAGCCACCAGTTGATGGTGCTTGAGGATTCGGCCTTCTGCTTGAGACGCGGGGCCGCATACCATGCACTGAGCTCTGCGTCCAGCATGGCCTCGAACAGTGCCTCGGATGCCTCATCTGCAAACATGACCAATCTGGAGCTGCGATAGAGAGTGGGTGATGGATTAGTGTACCTTCATAATGCATGGCAGTAGTGACATCACCATTGGAGGATTCCTCGTCGCTGCTTGTATCAGATCAACTGTGGCCAGGTTGATGGTTTGGAGATTTTAGTTAGTTTATAATGCTTTGAGATGTAGAGGAGCCAAGATAGGGTAATATTTGGTCAACATCTATCAAGTAATACAAATGTAGGCAATATTCATCCACTGAGCCTAGCAACCGCCTCCTACTGGAGCACTGGGGCAGGGTGCCTCCAGGCCAGCTAATTTGCGCCCTACTGCAGCATTTGTTTACATATTTTGGCTCGCCCACAGCCATCTACATACATGCCCTCCTTTCAGTAAAAGCTCACAATATGTGACAAATGCTAAAAATGTAGCTCATATTGCTAGAATCGGGCCTCTAAACAATCAGAATAACTATAAGTGGGCTAAAATGCTGTGAACACAAAACAAATTGAGCAATAATGTGAAAATTCTAAAAATTTCTCATTTGATCAATAATTCACAAGACCTATACTGTCACGATCGATAGTTCATCATGCATCAAACAATTTTGCAAATTGTAACAATAAAACCTACAAACGATAACTGAAATCTCAAAACCAAAAATATTTTGCAAATGATATCAAGATATGAGGAGGATATGGGGAGAGAGGAGAGAAGATATGTATAGATGTGGGAGCATGCAAAAGGGGCAGTAATTGGGCAAGGGGAGAGGGGGCAGGATGTTGTGCGGTGTCACGTCCACGGCTCTTCCTTCACTCGCTCCCGCTCACTCCTTCTTCTTTGTCCCACTCGATGAAGCTCCTGCTATTTCATTTTCGTGCGATATATGCCGATAGGTTTCAGTCCCTTTCATTCATCAGCCCAATCATGCCCTCCATTCATAAGACTCTGCGAAGGCAGAAGTAGCCTACAAGAATGAAAGGACAAGAAAGAGCTAGGAATCAGGTGTCGATAGAGTCTCATGAGCATCAAGGCGGCTTTGAAGGCGGAAACGAGTGGCCTGTTGTTTTGCATCAGCAATGACCTCGTCCCATCTGTCCACGGGGTCTTTATAGAGGACTTTGCGATAAAAGAGATAGTATTGGGCATTGTGGCGAGCAGCAACAGCCTGTAGTCGGCCAGAACGCTGGTTTGGAGACTGGTCTGGAGTATCGGGCTGAAGGGGGTCGCCAATGGGGTCCCACCAGTGAATAGGGGAACTCATGGGGTTCGAAGGCAAAGGAACAAGTTCATGGGTGACCTTCACATTGGAGATGTGAACCTCAAAATCTGGTTGATCAGGGAAAAGAATGTGACGGAGAAGGACGTGGTTGGTGGCGGGGAGCATGGACGGAACGGGTCCTTCTTATGGATATGGCTGCCCTCGCGTCTCACACGTACCAAAGCACCTTCTGTCAGATCTTTGGGCAGGTACATTTTGGAGGTCCATTGTTGCCTAGTGTTGTGAAAGGCTATTTCGGTCATATGCCGCATGAGCTTTTCTGCCCTGATCAATCGTTCCACCATCATTTGTGGAGTGCTATCTTTTTTAGAATAGCTAAGACCAAGCTCCAGGATGGCCTGAGAAGGTATGCGCATGTCTGTCTTAAAAAGGCAGAAATAAGGCGAGACACCTAAGCTGCGATGGCCAGCTGCATGATAGGGCATTAAAGCCAAATTGATAAACCGATCAGGTTCAATCCAGGATGATTGAATGAGATCCTGGCATTGATTGGCCATTTGAGTAGCCAGCCATTTATTACGTTCGATAGTAATGAGCTTCTTAGCCACGGCCTCGCAATGGCCATTGGATTTCTGATTGCAAGGACTAGAAGTGCGCACAGTTGCGCCCATCATACTCATGATTTGTGCAAAGGTGTGCGAAGTGAAGTAACTTCCAGCATCTGCCCCTATGGTCTGTGGAACGCCAAAAATGGCGAAGACAAAGTCAATGAGCATTTCCGCAATGTGATCGGAAGTGGTGTTGCGAAGGGGTAGCGAGATGGGAAAACGAGAACGAACACAGACTACGAGCAATTTTGCAACATTTCCACTTGAAGTTTGCTCAAATGGACCGATAACATCACATTGGATGTGTTGAAAAACATCCTAAGGCCATGGAAGAGGGATGAGAAGTGGAGTGACGATATGGGGAGCGTTCTTGGTGCCAGCGCACACGGCACAAGCCCTAACATAGTCCATCACATCTTTGCCTACTCCCTCCCACCAGGTGTACATAGAAAGATGAGACAGCATCTTCTGAGCAGATTGATGCATTCCCGTCCAGGGATTGTTGTGAGTCTCATGAAGGAGGCAGAGTTGGAGTTGGGAAGGACAGACGGGAACCATTTGGAGATGGAGGACTTTGAGAAGGATGCCATTTGTACTCAATCGGAAGCCCATATTCATGTGCCTGGTCAAGAGTTCACTGCCTTGAAACATTTCTCATACCAGACGGTCAATACCTGGGTTGCAGCATTGAATTACCACCGTCAAAGACGCCAATGGACCCTCAGTTTGAGTTTCTTTGCCAGTAGGCAAATCATCTGTGTCAGTTGAGGATGTTTCGGCGACGAGGCAGCCAACCCGGATGCCGTGATAATGAGAGGTGAGAGGGGCTAAGACAGGAATGGAAGTGACTATTTCTTTGGCAGAGCCCAAATTTTGCAAAGGGTGAAGGCCCTGTTGTTGGAGGCTTTCCCTCAATTTGGCGTCCTCTGCTTCCAAGAGATCTCTAGTCTTTTTGCCTGGTTGAGGCGTACTCCAAAGATGAGAAAGGAAATCAGGAAGGCGATGGGCTGGAGAAGTGCCCTTGACGTATTGAATGGTCATGTTGTAGGCCCTCAGTTGTGAGCGCCAACGAGTGATACGAGAACTGCTGCTTTTGCAAGTGAACAAATGTTCATGGCTTTTGTGATCAGTAAAGACAACAGTGGGCCCGCCGTTCGGGTAATGCAGCCACTTATGATTTTGCAGAAATGCAAATACAATGGCAAAGCATTCTTTGTCAAAAATGGGCATTTTGGTTTTGGACTCGGTGAATTTATGAGCCCCAAAAGCCAAAGGTCTCTCGAGTCCATCGGGCTGTGTCTGAGTGATCATATAGCCACAAGCCTCCCAGCTAGCGTCGCATCGAATGTGAAAGGGAACTTCGTCTCTGGGAAAGAGCAATTGGGCAGCCTCGCCGATAAGAGAGCGTACAGAATCAAAGGCCTCCTGTTGGATGGTGCCCCATTGCCAGGGAACCTTGGCTTTCAATAAATCATATAAAGGGCTGGCCACATGATAATATTTAGGCAAGTGGCACATCCAATATTGAATGGAGGACAAGAAGGTTTTGAGCAATTTGACATCTGTTGGGGGTGAAGCGGCCACCAGAATAGCCAATCGTTCAGGGTTGGGAGAGACACCCGATGTGCCAGAGACCTGGAAGCCTAGCCAAGAAACTTTGGACTGTGCTATTTGAGCTTTGGCAGCAGAAATTTTAACGCCTGATTCCTGGAGTCGTTTGAAAACCAATTCTAGCTGACTTAGGTGAAGAGCAAAAGGGGATGAAGCCTGCTCTGGTGCGCTAGTATAAATGGCCATGTCGTTGGTGTAAGACAAGAAAAATTTGGAACGATATTCAGCCATGATAGTATCAATGGCATACTGCCAGAAATGACTGGCATAGCAAAGACCCTGAGGCACCCGTGTGAAAACGTAAGAATTGCCTAGTGCACGGAAGCCAAATAAATCTTGGCTGTCCTCCTCCAATTTGAGCGTGAAAAAGGCATTGCAGGCATCAAGGATGGAAATGAAGGAAGAACCAGAAAAAGTTTCCAGAGCATCCTTGATTTTCATAGCGTTTCAATTCTGGTATTCAGAGGGACTAGGCTGCAATTGACAGGGATCAGATTTAGGCAGAAGCGCCAATTATCTGGATTTGACAGATCTGCACCTGCACTGGTGCGTTTAGGAACGAGAATGACCTTGCTATTATAGCTGGAAAGCTTCTTTTTCACAACGTCCTGAGCCTCTAGTTCTGAGATTTTCTGGCGCAAAATAGCTGTCTCCAACTCAGAGAAAGTTTGAGTTTTGCAGGGAATAGAACGGAGGTAGGAACACATTCGAAAGCAAAACCAGTCGCAATGGTCTATGTCTTTCTTATCTGTCGTAAAAACAGACCGGTATTTGCAAAGTAAGGCCTGAGCTTCCTTGCGGTGTTGTTTGGAAAGATGCGATAAATTGACCTTGTGCATGTGACAATCATGACAGAGTGAGTGAAAGGCCTGGTCAGAACTAGAAGAAGCGACATAAGATGCTTCGCCTAACAAGAGCGATTTGTCAAGGGGAATGAATGGAGTACCTTCCATCAAAGAGCCTCGTCCAATAATGGCCTGTGCCGGAATCATTTGCGGAGAGGAAGTGGTATTGAGAAATTCTGCAATATAAGAACCCTGGGCGTCAGCCAAAGTGAGTGTGTCAGGAAGAAAGATGGAGGCCTCGGAGGAAGGTGAATAGAAAACAGCTGCCTCAGAAGAGTCGGCGATGATGAGCGATGAAACTGTGGAGCAAGAACAAGAATCGATAGGCTCAGATAAAGGTGAGATGTGAAGGGATTTGCCATGGGCCTGAGGGCAGAGGACAGGGCCGTAGCGGTGTGAAAAAGGGGGAAGATTAATGTTTTCAGCAGCATAAATGAATAAGTCCAAGCCCACATCCGTCATGCAATCCTCCATCAAATCATCCTCCTGCATCGCCTCTGCCAAAGCATCGACTCTTTCCTGCTCTGAAGCCGAGCATTGGGAATAAGCGGAATCGTCGGGCCAGTCTATCTCAGGCATGTCTATCACCACTGATGGTGGCGGTGAAGGTGGAGGCGAATGAGAGGTGGACCAGGTCAGCTGAGTGAAGGAGATTGTTTCAGCAGTGTCCTCCTCATCTACTATGCGCCAGGGGCCCTGGGCCGCTGAATATGAACCAGATTGGCCATTACCTGTTTCCCAAAAGCCCGGAGCCAAAGGCGAAACATTATTGGCGGCTGACCGGCCTCCAAGCATGCCAATATGTACCCCGCCAGGCGCAGAAGCTTGGCCAGGCGTATAAGGGATAGCCACAGGCTCCTCCAGTTGCTGTGGACGATAGACAGCTCCTACACCTGAGCTGGATTGCTCGAGGTTGGTGCGTGAGGCAGAGGAGAAAGAAGGGCCAAAGGTAGAAAGAGGGCGGGAAGGAGATGGGGCCGCGCCTGGGTGAGATGGCGATGGGTTTGGTGTGCTGGGCGAGGGAGACGCGAACCGGTCCGCCGGCTGCGGCAGTGACGGGGACGGATAGTAAGGAGGAGGCCTATGCAAAGCTGACCGTCTGAGAGCTGAAGGCTCAATAGGAGAGGCTGGAAGCTCCGGAAACCGGACTGTCGGTGAGCGCAAAATAGATCTATGGTTGGGTGGAGCAGAAGAAGGAGGTGAGGAGAGGGTGGGGTATGTTGGCTCCGGATTTGAACGTGCAGGCGAGCTGCAAGGTGAAGGCGTGAGGGCCTGTGGGGTAGAAGAACCTGAGGAAGGAGATTGGTCTCCGTAGCGAACAGGGCGACGTTGCACATCCAAGTGCACTGTGACCTCGCCAAACTGCATGGTCCCTCTCGCCCCATCAAAAATTATAGGCGGAGGCTCTTTGCCCAAGGAATAAATGTCCATCAGAAAATAGTCCATGCCGACTATACCCTGAAGGGAGCCTGGTTCCCCACTGTTAGGCAAGACCTTAGTA
>JASANA010000439.1:0-10325 GCA_030248095.1 Ptycholaimellus sp. GST1_10
ACCAAAAAGCTGTGCCATCTTCGGCACTGCTTTGCAGCTTAAACATTTGACCATCGCTTCACGCGGCTCTTATCAAACCGAACGAGTCAGCAATAGTGAATAGGAAGGCGGAGGTTGGGTGGGAGAGGGAGGGAGGGGGGACGGCAGGTGTTGGCGGACTGGTTTCTCGTCGCCGCTGCGGCCCAGGAGCTCCTCCTCCCTCTCCATCGCATCGCTGCTCTTCACACAAAGGACGTCTGCAGCCTTCTCTACCAGCATTCAGCTTTCTCCACCTGTACTTGGCCTTCTGTCCTCATCGATCAGCCTTCTCTACCAGCATTCAGCTTTCTCCACCTGTACTTGGTCTTATGTCCTCATCGATCAGCCTTCTCTACCAGCTGCAGTCTTCTCCACATGTTCTTGGTCTTCTCTCCACATCGATCAGCCTTCTCTACCAGCTGCAGTCTTCTCCACATGTTCTTGGTCTTCTCTCCTCATCGATCAGCCTTCTCTACCAGCATTCAGCTTTCTCCACCTGTACTTGGCCTTCTGTCCTCATCGATCAGCCTTCTCTACCAGCATTCAGCCTTCTCCACCTGTACTTGGTCTTATGTCCTCATCGATCAGCCTTCTCTACCAGCATTCAGCTTTCTCCACTTGTACTTGGCCTTCTGTCCTCATCGATCAGCCTTCTCTACCAGCATTCAGCCTTCTCCACCTGTACTTGGTCTTATGTCCTCATCGATCAGCCTTCTCTACCAGCATTCAGCTTTCTCCACTTGTACTTGGCCTTCTGTCCTCATCGATCAGCCTTCTCTACCAGCATTCAGCCTTCTCCACCTGTACTTGGTCTTATGTCCTCATCGATCAGCCTTCTCTACCAGCATTCAGCTTTCTCCACCTGTACTTGGCCTTCTGTCCTCATCGAGCAGCCTTCTCTACCAGCATTCAGCCTTCTCCATCTGGACTTGGTCTTCTCTCCACATCGATCAGCCTTCTCTACCAGCTGTCTGACTACACCTACACTTGACCTTCTGCCCTCATTGATCAGCCGTCTCTACAAGCTGTCAGCTTTCTCCACCTGTAAACCACCATGCCAAAGTTGATGCAAAATATTACAAATTAAAAAATATTTATGGAATATGGCCATAATTTTCGCACTACCATGCCAAAGTTGATGCAAAATAAGGCAAAATAAAAAATATTTTATGGAATAAGGCCTTTAAAAAATCACCCTAAAATCGGCTTATAAAATCAAGTTGAAAATATGACAGAATATGACTCTTAGGCAATAAATTAAAATGAAAATACAAATTTCTGAAAAATATAGAATAAATAGGAATAAAAATATGGCCAAATTATAAAATAGAAATACAGTACATTTTATAATTTTATATTTTCACAAAATATAAAATTACAAAATCAGAAACACTGTGACGAACACCAAAAATATGCCCTATGTTATAACAAAGGGCAATTAAGCAGATGTAAAATGTTGCTGCTAAAAAACTTCCTGCTCATCAGCAAAACAGTATTGCTCAATCTCCTTTTGTGAGTTTATCACCCAAAGCCTTATGCAGGTATTTAACAAAAAAAATTGCTGGGTTTTAGTTTATATACATGAAACATTATGCGAAGTGTGCGGACAGGTAAAGGATTCGCCCTATGCTATAACATGGGAAAAAAGTGACCAAAAAAATTTTCACCTGAAATTTTGTTTCCAATGGCCTAAATCGATGCTTTGGCCTCAAAGACACCTGAAAATATCATTTATATGCCCAATTTCAAAATATTTTGGAATCTGATCTCTTGGTAATATTGCTCATTTGTGACCATTTTGAGCAAAAAACGTTGAAGCAATTAATTCCAAAATATTTTGAAATTGGGCATAAAAATAATATTTTCAGGTGTATTTGAGGCCAGAGCATCGATTTAGGCCATTGGAAACAAAATTTAAGGTGAAAATTTTTTTGGTTACTTTTGTCCCATGTTATAGCATAGGGCGAATCCTTTACCTGTCCGCACACTTCGCATAATGTTTCATGTATATAAACTAAAACCCAGCAATTTTTTTTGTTAAATACCTGCATAAGGCTTTGGGTGATAAACTCACAAAAGGAGATTGAGCAATACTGTTTTGCTGATGAGCAGGAAGTTTTTTAGCAGCAACATTTTACATCTGCTTAATTGCCCTTTGTTATAACATAGGGCATATTTTTGGTGTTCGTCATGTTTGGGCTATTATCTCTTTTGGCTCATACCTAAGAGGCAATTCTAAAAACAGTTTCTGGACTAAAATTTCACGACAAATACGATGGCGAAGTTTAATTCGCACCATTAAACCAAAAATTTTGGGGAAAATTGATGTTTTTGGGAAATTTCAATTTTTCATTTTATGGCATTGATTAGGTTTTTGGACAAAATATGAAAATTTTTGGTAGAAAATCTAAAAACTATTGGCATGGGAGTGTGCAACTAATGTAGACGAACAGATCCATGCCCAATTTGCCTACTTTTGAGAAAAAAATGAGTCTGAAATTTGAGTTTTACTATAAAAAACACCAAAAACTCAAATTTTGCAACCTCTAAGTTGGCAGAGCTGTCCTGACCTAAATATTGAGTTTCAACCCCAAGTATATTGATGAATTTTACTTCTTAAATATTGTACTTTTGATTTCTATCATAAAAAAGGGGGGTCAAAAAATCCATGGGTCTCGGCCCTTGGGTCATTCGTGCTCTTCTCACAAAATGCCTCTTAACTGAAAAGCGAAAATGGTTTGCAAAATTTTATTTGAAAAAAAGATTCGGGTATGCTACCATCACTGACGTAAATGTTTTCATCAAAAATTTAAAAAAAAAGTTTTTAAAAGCGTAAGTTTTTCGAAAGCCAAAAGTCGTTCGCTGGTACCGCGTTACCGCTAACACGCCAACAAGAATAGAATAGAAGAGAAGAATTATGTATTTAAAATTCTGTCCAATATCGAATAAATATGAAAGTTTTGGGGGCTGTCTCCTAGAACCCCCTCCCCCAAGACTTACACCCCCCCCAAGGGGTTACACCCCTCCCCAAGAATTACACCCCCCCCCCCAAGAATTACACCCCCCCCCCCCCAAGAATTACACCCCCCAAGGCAATTTGACCAATATTTCAACCAATACTACTGGTTGCTGTTGATGTTGTGTATATATGGCATATATTGGTGAATTTATTCATGTTTACGGAGCATAATCAGGAGTCCCATAGTCCAATAGTGATTTGGTACATTGTCCACTGCCCAGAACCCAGTGATATCTCGGAAGATGTTGAACCAGTCAGTTACTGTGTTTTTATTGACTTGAACTGAGGCAGCAACATCTTCATTGGTCATTTCTGGGTGATAGCTCCATTGAAACAGAAGCTTCAGTATCTTGTATGGTTCTATTTGCGGGCTCCGGCCTCGACTTCGCCAAGGCATGGTGTGAACGCCAGTTCCAGTGCGAAGTGATCTACATCAAGGCCCCCTGCTGCGGATACAATCGTTCCTCAATCCATCCCTCTCTTTCCAGCTCAATAAAATGCCTTCTCAGAGACTCAGCGCTGTGGCTTGCGTTGCGAGCAGTCCTGCGGCCTCGATGGCAGCTACTACGAAGGAGCCGGCGGGGCGCTCATCGCCGGCGGTGAGAAGATGATCAACGATGCACTCTCCGGCAAGAAGGAGGTCACTCTTATCTTACACCGCCAGTCCTCTTATTCTCAACAAAATTCTCGAATCTCTTATTCGAAAATTGCCCACAACAGTACAAACGAGTGATATCGCGGTAGTATTGCCTTGGGGGGGGTGTATATCTTGGGGGGGGGGGTGTTATTCATGGGGGGTGTTATTCTTGGGGGGGGGGGGGGGTTCTAGGAGTCAGCCGTTTTGGGCAACTCTATTTTGAAACTGACACTCCTTTAAAGACAAGTTCGTTTGCGTTTTCCGCTAATCATCTATAAACAGAGCCCTTGCCTCCGCCTTCACTCGTTTTTTCACTATAAAGACTGGTAAGAACGATCCTGCTGGGCCAGAGGAGGAGTCGTTGGGCCAGTAAATAGAGGTAATTTTGGCCAGCCGCACATGGTCGCGCCTTGGCCCATCCCATCCATCCCCATTCATCCCACTACCCTCACAGATGCTCAGCAACTACCTCCGCCTATCTTTCTCTACTACTGCTTCTGCACAAAAACGCTGAGGCCCAAACAAAGGCGGAATGGGATGATTGGCTCTTCAACCGAGACGGCTACGACACTGTCCTGGAGCTCTTTGTGGACACGGACTGTAGGCGCTTATTTTTCAGCCACTCATTTCTCAGGCGCTCAAGGAACGCTGAGTTCTTTGACAGGCTCTGCTGTGGAGTTAGATTACGAAACTTCTGGACGCTTTGTAACGGGGATCGGGCTGGACGAGTGCGGAGTGGAAGTCTGCGACTTCCCTGCCCAAGTCTGTGTTTTCGAAGAAATCGATGGATCGGATACCAATTTATGCGCCGACGGTTCAGAGATTCCTCGCTTATGACTATAATTGAGTTTACGCTTTTCATTCAGTCCCTTCCAACTGTCAGGACCGCATTTTGGAAGCCTACGACCGAGACAACCCTTTCACAGGCAATCCACTTTGCGCCTCAACAAATTTTATTGGAATAATCGGGAATTTGTCAGTGCTTCCACCAACAACTAGGACGTCGACCCGCCCTCCAATTACTCGAAGACCTCCTCCTCCCATTCCCATCACAACTCTACCGCCTCCAGCTCCCACTCCTCCTCCAATTCCAGCAACTTATGGTCCTCCTCACTCTCAAGTAGAAGAGAAGGAATAGGTAAGGTTTGTAGGAGCTGAGGAAGGGCCGCGACCACTGCTGGTGGGTGGGCAGGACGGCTCACCGCTCTGCTGTTACTGGGCCTCCCACGGCCAGTGCTACGTTCACCCCTCTTTCTCCATTCAATTTGGTCTAGCAGGGCTTCTTGAGGAGAACAAAGGCTTCATGTGCCCCGTCTGCCAGCAGGCCTGCCTTTCTCTAGGCTGCACTGGTCTCTTCTTCACCTTTACTCCCTTCGGCTGGCTCCTAGAACCCCCCCCCCCGAAGATATACACCCCCCCCCCCCGAAGATATATACAGATTTACACCCCCCCCCCCGAAGATTTACACCCCCCCCCCCCCGAAGGGTACTATATTGAAAATTTTTTATTGCCTTAACATACTTCTCTTTACATATCTCGAAATTTAAACTCACGGAATTTTCATGTAGATGATTAAATACCTACTTTTTACTGCTACTAGTTAGTCTGCCTACTACCAGGAGTAGTACTAGGATACTGTTTACGGCAACCCCTTAGGCTTAGTCAAAATGCGCGTATACTGTGGCAGTACCACCCATAGTTGCTTAGGAGCCATGGTCCATACTGTGGCAGTACCTACTGGTTGCTTAGGAGCCATGGTCCATACTGTGGCAGTACCT
This sequence comes from Ptycholaimellus sp. GST1_10, assembly GCA_030248095.1. Classification (NCBI taxonomy): domain Eukaryota; kingdom Metazoa; phylum Nematoda; class Chromadorea; order Chromadorida; family Chromadoridae; genus Ptycholaimellus; species Ptycholaimellus sp. GST1_10. The sequence goes on from JASANA010000439.1 coordinate 5,453, forward strand.
ACCTACTAGTAACTACAGTAAAAAGTAGGTATTTAATCATCTACATGAAAATTCCGTGAGTTTAAATTTCGAGATATGTAAAGAGAAGTATGTAAAGGCAATAAAAAAATTTTCAATATAGTACCCTGCGGGGGGGGGGGGGGTGTAAATCTTCGGGGGGGTGTATATCTTCGGGGGGGGGGGGGTGTATATCTTCGGGGGGGGGGGGGGTGTTATTCTTCGGGGGGGGGGGGGGGGGTTGTAGGCATCAGCCCTCCCTTCATAAAATCACTGCTTGACTAAAAAGGCAGGTCCAAAGAGTTGGATAACTGATTGCAGAGGCCAACTACTGGGCACACCCCATCGGCGTTCGCCCTGGCTGTGAGTACCCACTGCCGCCGCCAACGCTTCCTTCCTACCAGAAGCCACAGCCACTCTCCTATCAGAAGCCACAGCGTTGGCCGTCTAATTTTGGAAGCGATTGCAGATTATTTCTTGCTTCACAATTGCAGAACCTTATCCTTACTCTGCGCCAAGGGCTTCTGCGAACACTGGATATGGCAGATGTTAGTCAGCCCAAAAATACTTTGCATGGAAATTTAACAGATTTTTTGGCAGCTGGAGCATCTGCGACTTCAGGCTATGGACAGCTCTCACAAGCTCAACCTTATCCAAAACAAGGCTATGGAAGGCCAACCTCATACAATCGTAAGCACCTTTGCGATATTTCTTCAGCGCAAAGATATTTCTTCTAGAAGGAAGAAGTGGAAATTATGAAATTTCTGCGTCTACTTCTGGAGGGTCTGTGACTTCAGGGTATGGGCTCCCACAAGCACAACCTTATCCAAAACTAGACTATGGAAGGCCAACCTCATACAATCGTAACCACCTTTGCGATATTTCTTCAGCTCAAAGATATTTCTTCTAGAAGGAAGAAGTGGAAATTATGAAATTTCTGCGATTACTCCTGGATGGTCTGTGACCTTAGGGTATGGGCAGCTCCCACAAGCACAACCTTATCAAAAACCAGACCATGGAAGGCCAACCTCATACAATGGTAACCACCTATGCGATATTTCTTTTGCTCAAAGATATTTTTTCAAGAAGGAAGAAGCGGAAATTATGAAGTGTCTGCGTCTACTCAAGCCTACGGCACCACTGAATCTCCCAAAACCTTCACAGAATTTCCTGAGGAGGAATTCCCCGAAGAAGAATTTCCTGACGATGAACTACCTGACGATGAATTCCCTGAAGAAGAATTTCCTGAATACCCAGCCGATGGTATGATATTCTACACACACTCTTGTGTCTAAGAGAATTCGTTTGATTACAGAGTATCCCTCTGAACCACCTTTCTATGCAGGTGCTTCGTCGAAGAATTTTAAACAAGGTTATTTGAGTCAATGCTTGACAATAAACAATCGATTGATTTTCAGATGGAAGGAAAAAAATTAAAAAAATGCTGAAAGACAAACGGGCTGGTCGAATCTCGGCAAGAAGCAGAAGCTTTATAGAAGTGATTCTAAGACGCGGGAAATATACAAAGTATCATATAAAAATACCAAGCGATTTCATTAAAAGGCAGTGAATAAAAACTGCTTCAGCAACGTTTCGCTTCTAGGCCTCCGAGCAGCTCTTGCTCAGGGCTACGGCGCGGTTGCCGTCAGCCGTCACACAGCACTTCATCGCCGCCTTGGCCTCAAGAACCCTAATGATCCAAATTACTCAGGACCAAACAAAGCCAGGAAAAATGACATATTGGAGTCCGTTGCAGCAGAAGAGGGTGTCGGGGAGTGGAAGGTGGAAGCCGATGCTGTTACGACAGCAACGCGGTTCTTTCCAGCCCTGAGCAAAAGAGCAATGCTGAATGAGTGAGGGATGGGAGGAGGATTGGAAAGGGTACGATGGGGAGAGGAATGTTGCCGCAGCAGAAACGATGCGGCTCGGCCACGAGGGCCTGTGCCCATATTTTATGGTCGGAGGCTGACCGCCGGCGGAGTCTGCCAGCGGAGTCCGCTGGGCGGCGGGGTTCTAATTTGGCTGATTTTATGGCTATCCCACCACGCAGCGGACTCCGCTGCCTTGAGTGGAGGATATCCTCTGCTATTTACTTTGTTTTCTGCTGCTTGGACATAGTTTCTTCCTCATAACATATTATTTTAGAGCTTGAATAGCAATAAATTGATGGGTTAAGTAGCCAAGAGGCCAATAAAATTTGTTTTGAACACAGAAAGGATTCAAAGGTAAAAGGTCAGAAATAGCAAGAAATATTTTTTTTCAAATTTTACTGAAAAAACAAATTTTTGCAATCCCGGCATCAAAACAAGTCTATTATTATGCAAATTGCAGTTATTTTAGCAAATTTGAGGAATTTCAATTTCAGTATCTATTTCAATATTTGCACCGAAATTGATAAAAGCTACATTAAATGAACAGGAAATCGCATGCTGAGCATGGGGATATGTTTATCTTGTTTAAACTCATCATACATCAAGAGTTATGGCCACCGGCGGGGAGCCAGAGGTGCCCTAGACCACCTCCGCTGGCTATAGTAGAAAGTGGCGGAAACCGCCGGCTCCCCGCCGACCATATGATTAGCCACTAGTTGCCCGCCGGTGGACTCCGCCGGCGGGTTGGTTACCGCCGACCATACGATATGGGCACTGGCCGCAGCAGTTGCTGAGGAAGGGCGTGGTGGCGCAGCCACTGCTGGTGGTGGAGTTCGCCTGCACGGACTCCTCCGTCTCGCTCCCCAACAGTGGAGGAGATGCCTGCTCCCCCTCTTTCGTCATCTCCCCGTCCTGGTTGGGAGCTGCAGTCTCCTTCTCAGTCATCGTGGTGGTGGGCTTCGCCTGCGTCGTCGTCGTGGTCATCTTGGTCGTGATCGTCGTCGTCGGCGTCGCCGTGGCGATGGTGGTGGACGTGGTTGTGGGCTTCGTCATCGTCGTCGTCATCGTCTTCGGCGTCGTGGTGGCTGTGGTGGCCGGGGTGGTGGCGGTGGTCGGTGCCTTCTTGCCCGCCAGAAGACCACTGATGCCGCCTGAAAAACAGTCCAGTAGTAGGACGAGGGGGAAGAGGAAGGCTGGTAAATGAGAAATGGAGAGCACCTAGGAGATCCTGGGTGATCTGTCGATCGCGAGCCCGTTTGGCCTCAATGATGCCGGACAGGCTGCCGAGGACGGCCCCGGCCTTGTTCTCCTCACCGTTGGGGGAGCCGAGGACGGAGCCCAGGCCGCTCAGCAGCCCCGTGCTCACGTCGGCTGCCGTGTCCGCCCGCCGGGTGATCAGAGAGCCGAGAGCGCCCAGCACCTTCAGTTCTTTCAATTCCTAGCTCCCCTTAGAGGGGAAAGGGCGGGCGACCTGGGAAGCAGAGTCCGCCTCATCCCCAGCAACGCTGCAGAGGAGAAGGATCACGAGCACTGCGCTGAAGGTCATTCTTGTCGCTTGCATCTACGGGGAGCTGGAATGACAAGCTTGCTGGCGGCTGCTGAGGTTAGGACTAGATATTTGTGTAAGCAAGGTATCTATTTATCTATCTATCTCAGCATGACTAATTTTTCTAAATTTTGCTTTTAAACCACACACAACAAATGCTGTGATAAAACAATCTTATGTCGTAAAAATTCAATACTAAATAATATCTGGTACCATCGGCAGGCCAAATGTGGGTCTCTTTTCTCCAAAATTTGCAATTGCCTCGAGTAAAAAGTCAAGGAAATACAATTTTACTAATGGAATCTGCTGCTTGGACAGTTGCATTTTGTTTTTGGCACGCAGTTCAGTGTCTCTTTCCATGCGCGCCCAAAAACAAAATGCACATGACGCAGCAGATTCCATTAGTAAAATTGTATTTCCTTGACTTTTTACTCGAGGGAATTGCAAATTTTGGAGAAAAGAGACCCACATTTGGCCTGCCGATGGTACCAGATATTTCTTCCACTTTTAATATAGTAGAAAATTTTATATTGTTGGTTATATATTTGCTTAAGATTTTATTGGATAAATAAAAAAATAGTAAATAAAAAATGCTTTTTAAAAAAATAAAATGAAAAGAAAAGATTCGAAAATGAAAACAAGTATATGGCGCAAAGCGCAATAGGTGACCGCGGAGCGCATCCTTTATATGATCCTTTTAACTCAAAAATCAAGTCTGTGTTTTCTCAACCAATTTCAAAAGTAAGCACAGATTAAGAATTGACCTATAAGACTAGTGAACAAAAAAATCAAGTCTTCTGTGCAATTCTCAAGACTTCAGGTACTACAGTGCAAAAACCGCACATTGCAATTTTCCAAATTTATACCCAGAAAAGTAATGTTCAAATGCTTTGTGACCAGTTCCACCCCTCCAGATCTTCCTAATATGATATTACCTTTCAGTAAAAAAAAAGTTTGTCCAAATCCGTTGAGAATTCGCTATTTCTCAGCATACCCCATTTTTCAAAGTTTCTACCCAAAAAAGTAATGTTTCAAATGCTTTGGGACCAGTTCCACCCCTCCAGATCCAGTTCACTTGAAGATTTAAGGAAAAAAAACACAGGGCACAGGGACCCGGGGAGGGGGGAGGGGGAAGAAATGAATACCTACTATCGTCCATTGAATAGATGCGGAGAAGAAGGAGAAGGAGAAGGAGAAGAAGAAGAAGGAGTTCGGACAAATGGTTTTGAGTGATTTGCTAATGATTGCTGCACCTTTCTGGCGATCTCTCGCGAGTTTTTGTCAATTAGAGGATGCTCTTTTCAATGAAAAAAGAATCAGAGCAAATGGAGCTTCCTGTGAGGAGCAAGAGCCTTATCAAAATAAAGATCTAGCAATAACCCTGAAAACGTACACCTGGGTCGAAAAGAGGGGCTGGGCGCTGACACTGCGCTAAAGCTCCGTTCGCGCCAGCCCAATA
>JASANA010000441.1:0-28304 GCA_030248095.1 Ptycholaimellus sp. GST1_10
TAGGAGGGCATGTGCTGTGTTGATGGGCGCTGTCCACTGACTGCATTGGCTGGGTGGCCTCCATCGTCGAATTCGGCAGCCGAACTGAGCTTGCATCCATTCTGGACATGGATATGTTGTGCGTGGCAGCCTTCACGCCGCTTTCTGGCAGGTCTGCATTTTTTCGTGAGCTAATCTGTGGGTTCTGCACGGATCAAGGGCGAGTAGTAGTGCTGGAAGGGTAGGCGGAAGATCGGGCAGAATCTGAGGGGCGAGATGAAGAGGTGGGGGTGAGGGGAAGGGAAGTTGGGGTGTTGCGGTGCCATGGGGTAGGCAGGTTGCTAGAGATGGGAAGGGCAGTGCCGGGGGCAGGAAGAAGGTAGGAGGTGGAGACAGGAAGGAAGGTGTCAGGCTGTTGAGTGACGATCTGTCCACTGGCCACGGGGTAGTGGACGTAGACGGGGGCGTTGTTGGGGATGGCGAGGGCCTGGGACACGCCGTTCGTCGGGGCCTGTAGGTAGGTGATGGCGGGGGGGGGCCGGCTCAGTCTCCGGGTGGCAGTGGGCCCCTGGTTGCTGGGGGGAGGGGAACAGGTTGCCTTTGCGGGTCCCTCCCGTTGGGCCTCCTCACGGTGGAGTTGGGGGGGAGGTCCTCGGGTTGGGGAAGGACGGGAGTTGAGTGAGCTGCCACTGGGGGCTCGATCGCCAGTCTTGGCAGCGTCGCTGGCAAGGCGAGCTGCTGCAGCGAGGAGTAGGAGCTTAGTTGGCTGGGCAGCGCCGGAAGGGCCAGCCTCATCTGGCTTGCCGGCAATGCTAGCTGCTGCTGACTGGAGGGCAGAGCCAATTGCTGGTCCGTCGGCTGGGAGGATGGTAGGGGGGCCGCGGATAACGCCAGTAGCTCCTGGCTGGCTGGCAGCGCTGAGGGTTGGTGACGTTGTGCCGCTTCCAGGCCCTCTGACGGCAGGGAGGAGAGACTCCCCACTGCCTGTGCCAGGGCGAGGCGGGTTTGATGGAGTTGGGAGAGTTGTGCTAGGGAGGGCTGGAGCCATGGGTCCTGTGGGGCCAGGTGTTTGATGTTTCCACCCAGCACCGCGATGGCTTGCTTGCAGTGCCTCAGGTTCGTCGAAAGCTGTTGATGCTCTCCCGATGCTTCGCTTTCTTGATGCTCGCTTTCTTGGCGGCTTGGCTGGCTCTGGCGGGACTCCGTAGACTGGGAGAGGCTGTGCGATGGGAACTCCGCGGCCATATGCCACTGGCTGCGTGATGAAGGTGCTGTAGGCAGTTCTGCCGTGGTTGAAGAAGGCGCTTCCTCTGAGGCTGGTGTCGGGTTGTGGGGGTTGGAGGTGGTGAGGGGTTGCTGGAAAGAAGTTGGGGTGAAGAGCTGCAGTGAGGGCGTCTGAATTGGCTTGGATGGCGGCGGCGGCATTGAAGCCGAGAAACCAAGCGCACCGCAGACGGTGTTGTAGATGTCCATGCAGTTCTGCTGGATCTGCGGCAGCGTCTCCGGGGACTGGTACGGGACCATCTGCAGGATGATGGTGACGTTGTCAGGGTGGAAGATGCCCTGCATCAGCAGCTGATGCAGAACAGGAATCCATGGCGATCCCTTGCCCAGCTTTGGACAGCAGTTGCGGCAGAGGTAGCTGGAGCCGGTGTTGTCCAGGAAGAAGGAGCAGAGCTCCGCGATGTTGAGGATCTGGTTCCCGTGCAGGTCTTGCTCCAGATGCGCGCTGGCGCAGTCGAAGCAGAAGGCAGCGCTGCAGTGGGAGCAGTCGATCTCTCTGTACTGGGTCTCGGAGTTGTGGCAGAGGTTGCAGGTGAAGCGCTGTTCTCGCTCTTCACCAGCCATTCAGCCCGTGGCCTCCTCCAGGACGGCCACTAGACTGTCTGTCTCTTCCACTACAGTCCCTAAGCCCAGTCATAGCTTCATCTCAAGGACACGAGTCCGAAAACTGAGCCTGGATAGATGTCGCGCTCTCCTAAATCTGAGACAAGTCAAACTTGCTCCCAAAATCTGCCCATGCCTCTGCTTTCTTCTCTTTCTTTTCTGTTTTGCATTTTTGCTTTTCCGCGTACTAATTCATTGTTGCCAATTTATTAGGTACGGAAGCAAAAGATGATTACAGTGCCAGTTGAGGGTGTAAAGAAGGAGGGAGGGTAAAAAAGGGGTAGGCATTGATTGGTGGAGGGAGGTTGAGGTGTGTAATGTGGTGCGAGGAGAGAGGGGCGTTGGCGGCGGCTACCGTAGGCAAACGGAGGTAGTCGGTTGCTCGTCTCCCTCCATCAGCGATTCTTCCGCAGAGTCCTCTTTCTCACTAGAACTTCTCTGTTCCGCAAGCAGAATCAAGAGTCGTTCAGAGATGAGAAGAAGGGAATGCGTGAGTGTGTAAGAGGGAAGGAGAGATGGACCGTGCGGGTGTTGCCTTTGACTTAGGCGACTCGTGGCTGTCTCCCTTCTTCGACAGAAACTGCAGAAGAAGGAAGGATAGCAATCGCAGCCTTGTTCAGCAGCACTGAGCTGTCTGAACCTGGGCGTAGAGCGGATTGCTCAGCTGGTGGTTGATGGATTGCACCAGCTGCTGCGCCTTGAGTCCGGCCTCCTGGAAGCGCGCCATGCGCTCCGCCAGGAAGACGGCCGTGTCCATCTTCTCCCTGTCCTCCACCGACAGGAAGCAGTCGCTCTGCTTCGCAGTCTGGATCCACTCCCGCAGCTCCGCCTCCTGCTGCTCGGAGTCCTTCAGCTTCTGGGCGAGCTCGGACGTCTTCTTCTCCGCCTTCTTCTCGGCCTCTTTCCTCGCCTCCTCCACTGCTTGCCTATTCTTGTCCTCTGCTTCTTTCCCTCTCTTCTCGAGAGCCTTGCGCTGCTTCTCGCACTCCTCCACTCTCTTCCTCAGTGATCGAAAATCCTCGTCCCGTTCCTTCGCCCTGGCCTTGAATTCCAGGCATTGTCTCAGCCGACATTCAAGGGGGGCAGATGGGGGAAGGGAGTGAGGAGATCCGCATGAGGATCTGAGTGGCTGGCCAAGACGGGCTAGGAGGCGAGCTTGCGCTGCGCAGGTCTTTTGCAGCCTCTCGACTTGTGAGCTAGACTCCCCTATGACATAGGCTGCAGAACTCCTATAACTAGGATCGATTCTGGCCGTGTCGGTAGGAGGGGTCGTTGTCGACAAGCTGACCTTACTTTGACAACCTCCCCTTGCCACTCCTTGCTTCGATAGCTTCGGAGGAGGCAATAAGGGTCCTCGTCCCTTTCTCTTTGCCACTTCTAGTCTCAAGGACATCGAAGGAGGCGAGGAAAGGACGCTCGCTGCTCCAGAGGCTCCTTCTATCCCATGAGGGAGTTGAAGTGGCTTGGAACCCGAGAAGGCTTCCACTTCCTCCTCCAGCCTGGGGGGCCTTGGAGGGGAAGGGAGAGGCACTAAGGAATGGTTGACAAAGTGGGGCTCAGACCAGACAGGCAAGGGAGGAGGTGAAAGTTGAGGATTCACCTGGTCTCCAGAGCGGCGCTCTCTTGAGTGTCTGGCTCTGTCTTCTCCCGAGCGAGTGTGTCGATGAGCAGGGCGATGCTTGTCAAGCGACTGGCTAGCACCGCTCTTGCCATTGAAGATGGAGAGGCTGAGAGGGGGAGGGGGCAGTCCTCTGGGTTGCTTAGGAGGGGGAGCGGAGGACTCGCGAGACCTAAGAGGGGTTTCAGAAGCTTCCCTCTCCGCCTCTTCCGGAGTCAAAATCTTGCCTTCGGCAAGCTTCGGCATGGTAAGAGGGGAAAAGTGTGTAGGAGAAGGAGGATGAGAGCCAAGAGGGAGGGCAGAGAGCGAATGACTGGGCTGGCTGGGCTGCCTTGGATCTACCCTCTCTCCAGTGTGGTGTGAGGGTAGTTGGAGGTGTGGGTGTGTGTGCAGTTGCCGGACGGGCTGCTGGTGTTGTATCGTACAGCGAGGAGGGGAGGGATATTGATATGGGGCCGATAGAAGGGGGAGGGGGAAAGGGGGTGTGAGGGCGACAGGGGGCGGTTGTGGGGTTGGGGGGTGCTGGGGCTTCCCAAACTATTCCGGCTCTCCTTTGAGGGGGGCCAGAAGAGCGGAGGCGAGAGAGAGGGAGAGAGGGGGAGGGGGCAGGAGTGAGGAGGGGTAGCGGGGGCGGATAAGGGAGAGAGGGGGCCAGGTGGCAGCGGTGGTATGCGCCTTGTTCTGCTCGGGCAGCTCTCCATCCTCCGGCCTCATTTGTCTCTCCGTCCAGGGAGGCCCAGGCGCCTGACGCGAGGGGTGCTGGGGAGGTGTGAGGTGACGGGTGAGGAGAGGGGGGTAGGAAAGAAGTGTGTAAAGGGAGACGGGTAGTGTGATCCGGTTGACGCTGATGTGGGGACTTGATCGTCCTCAGTGCGGGGCGTCGAAGGTGGCTCTTTGAGTGATGAGCGGCAGGTGAAGTGCAGGCAGAGGGTGTGTGTGTGTGCCTCAGGGGAGGCAGGGGTGTCATTAATCTTGACGCAGGGAGTGGGCGCAGGGAAGGGGGCCGATTCCTCTTGAGTGTTGCAAGTGTACGTTTGGGGGCTGCTCGTGGGACTCCTTTCTCCTCCCGCCTGCTGGGAGGCCCAGCTCGCACAACTGGGCCTGAAGCGACGAATATGCGGGCTCGTCAGGGGCAGGGATTCGTGTGCCCTCCCAATCCTCTCCTATTGCCATCGCAACGTAGGAGAGGCAAGGCAGATCCTCGTCCAGACGGGGCCGAGGGAGGGGTCGAAATGGAGGCAGGCACTCCCTTCGGGGGAGTAAAGGTGTGATGCGTCCCGGGCTCCTCTCCAAGTAGAGGCGGCTTGGAGTGCCCTTTGGTGGGGGCCACTCTGAAGGGTGTGGCAGGTAGCCACTCATTAGCAGGGCGCTCGGCCCTGTAATGCCGTCCCTCCCAGAGCTTGGGGGGAGTGGGGGGTGGGGAGGGCCTCCACTTTACACCCTTTGGGTCGATAAAGGGGGGCCCTGCCAATGCCGCTGCCTGTTCAGTCTAGCCTCTTGTGTGCACAGTGCGTGCTCACTGGGGAACTAGAAGAAGAGGCATTGGGCAGTGAGGTGGTGCTGGTTTCGCACTGCTTTCAGCTGGCTAAGTCCTTCTCCTCATGGTTGAGGGTAGGATACTTAGTTGGCCTTGGCAGAGTTGCGCAGCGTGAAGCCGTGCTGGTCCAGGTTGTCGAGGTTGGCGGTGGGGATGTCGTTGGCAGGGCCGAGCGAATCATCCAACCACTCTCACTGCGTACCAAAAAGCTGTGCCATCTTCGGCACTGCTTTGCAGCTTAACATTTGACCGTTGCTTCATGCAGGGCTTTGTTATCAAACCGAACGAGATAGCAACAGTGAGTAGGAGAGCGATAGTTGGGTGGGAAAGGGAGGGAGGGGGGGCGGCAGGTGTCGGAGGACTGGTTCCTCGCCTCCGCTGCGGCCCAGGAGCTCCTCCTCCCTCTCCATCGCATCGCTGCTTTTCACATATATATATATATATATATATATATATACATATATATATATATATATATATATATATAGAAAGGCTGGCCCCGGGCGAATTCTCAACGGATTGGGACAAACTTTTTTTTTCCTGAAAGGTAATGCAATTTTAGGAAGATCTGGAGGGGTAGACCCGGTTTCCGAGCATTTGAAACATTACTTATTTGGGTAGAAAGGTTTAAACATTGCAATATACAGTTTTTGCGCTGTAGCCCCTGTAATCTTGAGAATTGCACAAACAACTTGAGTTTTTTTGTTCACAAGTCGTATATAACGATTCCAAATCTGTGCTTACTTTTGAAAATGGTTGAGAAACCACAGACTTGCCCTCTTGAGTGACAAACTTTCATGCATGACAATAGAATCAATAATTAGTAGCATCTGAACGGCTGATAATTGAACAGAACACTTGAGTTTTTTTGTTCACAAGTCGTATATAACGATTCCAAATCTGTGCTTACTTTTGAAAATGGTTGAGAAACCACAGACTTGCCCTCTTGAGTGACAAACTTTCATGCATGACAATAGAATCAATAATTAGTAGCATCTGAACGGCTGATAATTGAACAGAACACGGGTTTTTTTGTTCACAAGTCGTATATAACGATTCCAAATCTGTGCTTACTTTTGAAAATGGTTGAGAAACCACAGACTTGCCCTCTTGAGTGACAAACTTTCACGCATGACAATAGAATCAATAATTAGTAGCAGCTGAATGGCTGATAATTGAACAGAGCACTTGAGTTTTTTTGTTCACAAGTTGTATATAACGATTCCAAATCTGTGCTTACATTTGAAAATGGTTGAGAAACCACATACTTTTTCTTTTGAGATGCAATGATCACCCTCACAGCAGAAATTTTCCTTAATTTTTGGATTTTGCTGCATGTGAAGGTGTAAGCGCTCCGCGGTCACCTATTGCGCTTTGCGCCATATACTTGTTTTTGAATAGATGGGGAAAATCAGACCAACCGGTTCCTGGCTGAAAGGGGCTGTGACTTGCAAGAAAGCTGAAAGGTTCTCTTTCGAAGAACCGAAGAACAGCAAAAGGGGCGTAGGGGAAAATGCAGCAGGGGGAAATGCAAACAGCGTTGCCCAGAGCAACTTCGCCTACCCTCTTCCGATTACCTGCAGATCCCTCCCTTTTCCGTCAGTTACTACAGCTCTTCTTACTACAGAACAGCCGCATGGCCTACAAGCTCTACTACTATCCCGTGGCGGGGCGGGGTGAGTTTCTGCGCCTCATCTTTGCCGCTGCTGGCACCAGATTCGAGGAGGTCAGCGACACGGAGACACTCAGGGTACGCACTGGCTTTCCAGGCCCCTATTTGTCACAATTGGAACCTGGAACACTTGGAACACTTTGAACACTTCCAAGTGTTCCAGGTTCCAGTTATGACAAAGTACCTTTCAAGGCCAGAGCCGGAGCAAAGCAGCCTTGCAGGCGTTGACGAAGCCGGACTGCGAAGGCTGGCCCTACTTCGCAGTGCCCATCCTGGAGCGGCCGGGTGGCGCCAAGATCTACCAGACTCACCCGGCCATGAAGTATTGCCCTGCCCTGCCTTTTGCCTCTTTGGAGTTCCAAGGGAATGTGAAGCAAGGAAAGAGGGGGGCTTCGATAGCTGGATGGGAGGAGATGGGAATGGGGGATTGTAGGACGCTGGGGTCGTCGTTGGGCTTCGCGCCGAAGAATGCACTGGAGGAGAGTCGAGCGGAGCAGGTCAACCTCACCATGATGGACGCCTTTGGGGATTTCATCAAAGCCTTCATGGGGGGCGACGATGAGAAGAAAGGTCTGCTCACATATTGTCACACCTCCCAGCCAACACATCCGCTTTTGAGAGACATTTTTCGCTGAGCGACTGCCCAAGTTCTTGAAATATATCAACCGCACCCTCGCCGTTACCAGTTCGCTTCACTTTAAGGCATCTCTAAGCCAAACGCACTTTCTCTGCCCCAAGCAGCGATTGATATGAACATAGAGAATTGAATTTACTGTTTAGAAACCGAAAGCTATACCGGTGTTGTATGAAATCGTGAATGCATGAAATTCAGAATTTCACGCCGTGAAAACGCGAAAGGGCCCGTGAAAACGTGAATTTTCACGTTTTCACAACGTGAAATCGTGAAAAGGCCCGTGAAATCGCGAAAGTGCCCTATTTTCACGATTTCACGCTGTGAAAATGTGAAAATTTAGTCATTCACGTTTTCACAGCGTGAATACGCGAAAGAATGGCCATAGTATTTTCACCTTTTCACAGCGTGAAAACGCGAAAATGAGTTACAGTGTGAAAATTTACAGTGTGAAAATGTGAGTACCATATCAAATTGCTTCATAGCTTATAAACTGCGTGGTTTTGATTACAGATATTACGAAACAGATATTCGTGGAAACAGATATATAAACGAAACAGATATTACGAAACAGATATTCGTGGAAACAGATATATAAACGAAACAGATATTACGAAACAGATATTCGTGGTTGGAACGAAATTGTGCTCTGCAGTCACAGCTCGCTCATTCAAAGACTTGCTAGCTGTACTTGGGTTGTGGACCAGAGGCGAGTGACATGGCGAGTGGTGGAAAGAAGAGCCTCTTCGAGGGTAGCATTATCGTGGACGCCAAGATCACCGTCAAACTACCCAATTTCAAGTCGGAGGTCAGCTTATCTCAGTCTGCTTACCTAGGGAGAAAGAGGAATGGGAAGACAATGTCAGATGGAGAAGGAGAGATGATGACGAAGCTGCTGTTGAAGGAGACCATCGCCAAGGAGCAGGGGGCCACCGACTGCACCCTCTGCGAGATCAAGAACAAGGACGATTTCTGCCTGGCCGCGCAGTGGTCGTGGGAGTCTCTCCACGATCTCTTCTACGAGGCCACCTTTCTTTTCTTGAAGTGGATATCTATGGCCGCAATTTCAAATAGCTCTTGATACCTGTTTTATCTAATACTGCTTATGCCATTCCTGGTGCCAATCATGTGTGCTAGTCTTCTTTTCCTTCTCCTTTTCACTGTTGAAATACGAACATTCCTTAGCTTCCATTGCATTATGCTTCATTCCATAACTTTCATTGATTTCTCTTCATTTCACGATTTCACAGTGTTAAAATGTGAAAGCAACAAAATTTTCGCAATTTACCATAAAATTCTGAATTTCACGGCGTGAAATCGCGAAAATTGGCCACTTTCACGTTTTCACGGGCCCTTTCACGATTTCACGTTGTGAAAATGTGAAAATTCACGTTTTCACGGGCCCTTTCGCGTTTTCACGGCGTGAAATTCTGAATTTCACGTTTTCGCGATTTTATACAACACCGGGGACGAAGTCTTCGCCAATTTTAGCATAAGAAATATATTTAAAAAGTGCGAAGACTTCATTCCCCCATCCCCACCGGTAAATAGCATCAAGGCTTGAAAAAGGGAGATTGAATGCTGGATTTATTTGTCCAGAAAAATGGGTGGCGAGTGGAGGAAGTCGGCCGACCTATGCGGACTTTGGCGTTTTCTGGGACCTGTATCTGATGGAGGCTTTGGCCGCGGAGCAGTACGCGACGGCCGTGGCAGATTTTCCAGCTATCATCGCGTGGAAGGTTGTGCCTCCATAACTCCTCTCCCCTCCCAGCAATCCCAAAAGGGGAAGAGAAATCGACAGAAGGAGATGGAGGCCCTGCCGCACATGGCCGAATACCTCCAGTCCGGCCGCATGAAGCCCTTCACACGCTTTCAAATGCCTGCAGAAGAGAGATTTGCCTTAATATGACTACCAGTTTCTTACACGCCTTCAGAAATCATCGTTTTAGCTTGGCAGAGCTTTGTCTTCTTGCTTCTTACACTGTGCATTATCCCAGACTGCATGGTTAGCTGACATTGTGATCTACTGAGAACTGATTAGGCTTAGGCTAAGTCGTAGATGTTAAGTCGAAGATAGAATGCCTTTTGTGAGACAACTTTAAAAATGGGCATTTTGCGGCAAATACCTGGAATGAATTTTTACTAAGGGCAATTTCAGTTTCTGGATAAAAGAGACCTACATTTGGCTTACCGATGGTACCAGATATTGAAAAAGGGGTAGGCCTTCATGGTACCTTATTCCTTCAGCCCAGCAAAAGCTAGAGAACCTTACTTTACGAACCACGAACTTTACAAAGTTTTCAAAATATATTGTTGGCACCACAATGCGAATCTTTTTCTCTGAAAACTAGACGCCCTGGTATAAAAGCCAGAGAACTAATGGGAGTACTATTCATTGCCACAATAAGCTTTCTTTAACACTAATATATCCTGTTGACTCAGATGTTGAGGTTCTTCCGCGATGAGGTGCTGCTTAGTTGGATCTATCGTTTCGATTACTTTTGTCCCAGGCTTGGCCATCTGAAAAATTAGCAGTACTTTAGGATTAGGACGGTATACATGTACACTAGCAAACCTTATTATCTCTGTAATGCATAAGACTGCTGTAGTCATAGGGCAGTCCATAGGTTGTACATAACGCCGTGATGTGATCCTCCTTTACGTATTGGTTCTTCATTCCTGGTGATTTCTGCAAATATGGAACAAGCTCTTTCAAAAAATAAGATTTGCAACTGTACAAGATTTTGATAGTTAATTTTGATGTAGTTGTCTCTGTCGGGACGTTTCACAGTATGAGGCATACCTAGTAACCAACTGCATGCCAAGCAGACATAGGACCATGCAAACCGTCTAACAGGAAATTTTGTAGTATATTGTCGTACATGAAATGGCTTTGAAAAAATAGACGTTATTTTATATAGACGGTTGAAATTTAGGCGGGAGACGGTTAGACGTAATCGTAATTACGACAAAATATAGGTTTTTTAGGAAGTCCAAGGCAGCTCAGATCGCTGAGTTTTGAGCGCTCTGACACAGTTTTTTCATTGATTCTTCTGCGTGACAGTTGGAGAAGGTGTGGGAAGGTGGTCTTGGTCTTGGTATAGCATGGGAGGCCTCCCCCGTCCCTATGTTGAAGCATAGGAGGCCTCCCCCGTCCCTATGTTGAAGCATGGGAGGCCTCCCCCTTCCCTATGTTGAAGCATGGGAGGCCTCCCCCGTCCCTATGTTGAAGCATGGGAGGCCTCCCCCGTCCCTATGTTGAAGCATGGGAGGCCTCCCCCGTCCCTATGTTGAAGCATGGGAGGCCTCCCCCGTCCCTATGTTGAAGCATGGGAGGCCTCCCCCGTCCCTATGTTGAAGCATGGGAGGCCTCCCCCGTCCCTATGTTGAAGCATGGGAGGCCTCCCCCGTCCCTATGTTGAAGCATGGGAGGCCTCCCCCGTCCCTATGTTGAAGCATGGGAGGCCTCCCCCGTCCCTATGTTGAAGCATGGGAGGCCTCCCCCTTCCCTATGTTGAAGCATGGGAGGCCTCCCCCGTCCCTATGTTGAAGCATGGGAGGCCTCCCCCGTCCCTATGTTGAAGCATGGGTGGCCTCCCCCGTCCCTATGTTGAAGCATGGGAGGCCTCCCCCGTCCCTATGTTGAAGCATGGGAGGCCTCCCCCGTCCCTATGTTGAAGCATGGGAGGCCTCCCCCGTCCCTATGTTGAAGCATGGGAGGCCTCCCCCGTCCCTATGTTGAAGCATGGGAGGCCTCCCCCGTCCCTATGTTGAAGCATGGGAGGCCTCCCCCGTCCCTATGTTGAAGCATGGGAGGCCTCCCCCGTCCCTATGTTGAAGCATGGGAGGCCTCCCCCGTCCCTATGTTGAAGCATGGGAGGCCTCCCCCGTCCCTATGTTGAAGCATGGGAGGTCTCCCCCGTCCCTATGTTGAAGCATGGGAGGCCTCCCCCGTCCCTATGTTGAAGCATGGGAGGCCTCCCCCGTCCCTATGTTGAAGCATGGGAGGCCTCCCCCGTCCCTATGGTGAAGCATAAGATCCCTCCCATGTCCCTATGACGAAGCCAAAGGAGCATTTCCTTATGTATGAAGACACATTGGATGTAATAGGAGTCACTTTTGGTCGATTAGAAGCAAAAAACAATGTATAGAAGCAAATGAGGCCTTCACACAACAGCTTTGGACAAAAAATGAAGAAAATTATATTTTTTCATGTTATTCTGTCGAATTTTGCATGTTGAAAATTTGCGATTTTGAATTTTATATTATTTTGTCGTAGTGGTCTTGAAAAAAAAAGTCCTATGTCTGATGCCAAGCATGATGGGCAATCGACTGACAATAACCTAAGAGATGACAAGTTTCGTGCAGCAACGTTTTGCGCATCTTCAATGGCAATAATATTTTTCAACGAAATCTCAAAATCTATTTAGATGAAACCATTTTGTACATTGTATAGTTATTTTGCCCACATCTAGCAGGTATAACATCCATCACGCGGTATTTAGCTTGTTTGCGCCTGCCTCTTGCCGGGACGCCTCCTGAACACCAAGAAGAAGGGGCTGCAAGGCCATTCACCTTTACTGCTAATTGTAGCAGTTCAGCTATTTCTTCCAACACATTGCCGCATGCCTGATGACTCGGAAACAGTTCTCATTTTGAATGCACGTTGCATTGTCGTAAATCTGCTTGAACGAAAGGCAAGGAACAGAGGTCGTAAGTTCCTGTAGACTTGCGTCAAACATTTTTTTAACCCACGGCTCTGAAACCTATTGTCCTAACCCATTGACTTAACTGTTACATTGACAGCGTGCAACCAAATCCTTTATCGAAATAGTAAAGCATGGGCATGTCCCAGCGAAATGAAGGCTCCTTTTTAAAATCGTAGATGAACCTTTTAGCTCGCTCATGTTTAATTGAATGGCTGCAATTGACATTTATTAATTTTACACATCGAAGCGGGATATTGTATAAAATTAAAACCATATTTCAGAATTAGCGAAGAAGTATAGTAAGACACTTAATATTACTTTTAGCTTCATTTTGTTCTGGTGGGGTTATGGCTGTACCACTGAAATGGCTCGTTTTTAAAGAGATCGCACTCGTCATTGGCCATTGTGAACAATCTGAATGAGTCCACTTCTTCTTTCTTCCATTGTCATTGGCCATTGCGAACAATCGTGTGTGTCAAATCTCTACATTAGACTGTTGGAAACAATTGCGCTCGTGCGCACCATTTACGAAGATAGTTTTAAAAAAACAATGGGTCCAGCTGATCATCATCGCTAAAAGTTTACTTTTTAAGGATTAAGAGAGCTGTTCAGAAAAGGTCAAATGCAATGAACGCTTGAAATGAAAAAAATTGGAGAAATTTAAACGGCAGAATTACTTGATGTGTGAAAATAAAATTGTACAATACAGCAAATATTGGTTCTGAAAGGTCGACCTAAAAATTGAATATTTTATTCTTCTCTTGATGCCATAGTTTTTGAATAGGCTGGTTCAAAGGCACTCCAGTTAGCTGAATGAATACGGGTCAGAAAAAATTTTCTGATCCAAAAAATTGAAATTTTGGAACAAAAATTTTTTCGGTCATTTTTTGCCTATGGGGCCACATAGGGATAAAATGGGAGTTTCTATTTTTTACCTCAAGTATCTCTCGTGGAACAGAGCATCCGGAACCATGGATTGGTATATATCGGTAAAATGACCTGAATTTTCAGCAAGAGTGGGTCCCGTTTGGCGGAAACTAATTTTTTTCAGCAAAATTATTAAAAAACCGAATTTTTGAGATCTGTGGAGTGAGGTTTTTTGTGAATAACTCTGCAGGGTTTCATCGTACAGAGTTGGACAAAGTAAAGAAAATGTTTTTCTTCTCAAGACGGTTCGAATGGTGTTAAAATCATAAAAATTGGTTGAGAAGAAAATTAGTTACAGGCACTTAAATATTTGGTCATTTTCCAGATTCAAAAATTCACCAAAAATCGAATTTTCGGTTTTAATCACTCCCAGGCCACCAAAAGTCTTAGAATTCTTTCTAGTTTCGAAAAAAAATATAAAAAAGAATGTGCAAGTATCAAAATTTTGAATATCTTGAGGAATTTTTTCTAAAACAGAAGTCTCTTTTTTTGATATTGTCTCAAATTATCTGATGTTTGCAAATTATTATCTACCCAAACCAAAGCTTTGCATTCTGACGTGCATTTGAATAAAAGGCAGTTTAGATGACGGAGAAGAAAGAGTATGTTGATTTTTGTCTCTTATCTGGCCGGGTGTAGATAGCGTTTGGTTTACATGCCAAAAACTTACCTTTTGACACCAATTTTTACTAGTTTTAAAATCATATCTATACCACTGAATGTTTCATGGGGCATTGGCAGTTTTTTGTTTATATAAAGCATAAATAGCTGTGAAAATGTTCGCTTAATTTTTTGGCGAGCTTCTTCCAAGAGATAGAGGCAGAGTAAAATTATTTGCAAGGTTCTTAAACATTTTTTTAGCCTGACAGGCCCCTGGGATTGCGATGAATTGTTTACTTGCCCTTTTTATATTTCTAGAAATCAGCTCGCAAAACATGGACCGGATAAGATGGAGGAGACATCCCCTGGCCACTTTCTACTTCAATCTATTATGTTCATTCCTATTGTTCCATGAAGCTGTCTGATACGCCTCGATTAGAGGCCTTTCAATAGCTGTAGCAGAGAAGCAAGCACCGCCAAACATCGTCATTCTAATAGCCGACGACCTTGGCTACGGGGACCTTGCTTCCTACGGCTCTACCTCGTTTTTCTTCTTCTCTTTAATCTATCTCTTAGGGTCTTTTGAAAGCTGAGGAATGATTCAGAAGTGATGTCATGGAGTGTATAAAGGGCAGTTAAGGCAGGAATGGGGTGCCGTGGACGCCTTGGCGGCGGATGGCATTCGCTTTAGCCAGTTCTACTCGGGGGACTCTATGTGCACTCCTTCCCGTGGCGCCCTACTCACCGGTACCCTCACCCTCAGCTGCTGTCATCTTCTCTACCCTCATCTCATCTGCTCTCACCTCACCTCCTCTCCTCCTCTACTCTCACCTCCTCTACTCTACAGGGCTATATGGGAAAACAATCATTTTGAATACGCATGCTATGATCTGTCAATGCTGGTAGAACTCGGCACAGTCTGTCAGTATTGCTGATAAGGATGACAAAGAAAGCAATCGTTGTTTTTGCCAAAGAGCTCTGTACTCGCAGCCTCTCTCTTCTCCTCTACTCTCAGCAAACCTCCACCTAGGTCGTCTGCCTATCCGTCTGGGTCTGGTGGGCGGCCAACGGGTGCTGATGCCCTACGACATGGGGGGACTACCCTCGCAGGAGCTCACCATGCCTGAACTCCTACGCCAGGCTGGCTACGTCACCGGCATGAATGGTCTTTCTCCTCCATTTCCCTTCCTTTCCTCTCCCTTCACTGTCTTTCCTACACAGGTAAGTGGCACCTGGGCATCAACGCCTACAACTCGACAGATGGGAAGCACCTGCCGTCCAGGCACGGTTTTGAGTATGTGGGCACCAATCTGCCGTTCACCAACCTCTGGCAGTGCAGAGAGGACGGGCCTGTTTGCTCTAATCCCATCCTCTATTCCTCCAACCACCTCTGCCATCTTTTAGGTGCCGCCCGTCAACCAGGATTGCTTCCTCTACAAAGGCGACCAGATCCATCAACAGCCCATCAGCTTTCACAAGCTCACGCCAACACTCGTCGATGAATTCAAGGCATCTGATTTCCATATGCGTCTTTGATCAAACAACTGGGTGAAGTGTCAGGAATTCAGCTCAGCTCGGAAGGCGGACGGACGGCCATTTTTCTTCTACTTCTCCTTCCCGCATGTCCATGACTGGCAGTTTGCTGATTCTGGTTTCCTTGGAGCTTCTGCCAGAGGCACGTCTTCACAGCTCTCATCAATCCATCCATATCTTAGTCTTGAGGCCTACACGGAGACTCCCTGAACGAGATGCACTGGGCTGTGGGCGAGGTGAAACAGCATTTGGAGAGCCTTGGTTGCTTTCAATCATACATTTCCCTATTTAAAATGTAACCAACCCCGCAGTTGGTTGGTTTTACCCACCCCACCACCCACCGGTCCCTAAAGTGTGACCAAAGTCGGGTAGTTGGGTGATTTTATTGCTTATTTGACCGACAATTTTCCAAAGAGGCTATAATAGACAGTTATAATTGGCTTGGCAAATAATACCCTGGTGCTCTTCTTGAGCGATCACGGGCCGCACCGGGAGCTGTGCACACTCGGTGGGTCCCCAGGCAACCTCAAAGGTGATTTGAGAAGGTTAGTCTAGGAGTGGAGCTAAAAAGGGCTGCATAGGGGGCAAATCGAACTCCTGGGAGGGCGGCTATCGAATCCCGGCCATTGCCTGGTGGCCTGGTGTCATCCAGCCTGCTTCATTCTCCGACTCCGTCCTCTGGAGCCTGGACCTGCTGCCATCCTTTGCCGCCCTGGCCAACATCTCCCTGCCCAAGGTTGCTGAAGTAGGAAAGAGGTTTGGGAAGAAAAGTGAAAGGAGGGCTGCAGGAGCAGCTGGATGGGATGGAAGCGGTGGACTATCTGCTGGGTCGTGTCAGTAACAAGGAGGTCGTGTTCTCGAAGGCCAAGGACACCACCCGCATTCGACCCATCATCTTCTACTGCAACAGACATCTCATGGCGCTGAGGCTGGGCCAGTACAAGATCCACTACTGGACCTCGCCGATTTTCGATGTACCTTGTTTTTCAGCAGTCCATAGCTAGCAGATTCGCAAAAAATCCTTTTTGGCAAAAACTTCAACTAAACTCCGATTTTGAATTTTTGACTCCAATATTCATCTAAAATAAATTAAGATATATATTTTGCAAATTAATTTGCTTAAAATCATTTTTTGAACTCATGATTAGGGGAACCAAATAAAATTACACTTCAAACGTCCAATATCGTAAACCTACCTGAAGAACGATGCCTGGCTTGAAGGGTGTAACAGGCTGTCCGCACGGCATGCCGCTGCGCGACTGGTTCGTGGAGCTGACCTGTGAGGACAGCAATCTCATGGGCCACGACCCTCCGCTCGTCTTTCACCTTGGCCTGGATCCCTCTGAAGCCTGGCCTTTGGACCCCGAGAGTCCCGAAGTGGCTGCCATCATCGGTTTCGGCTCTTTCTTTTGTCGTTGAAAGGCTTGGACGCTGGATTGGCAGAGGAAGCGGCTGTTCTGGTGAAGAGACACAAGGCGGGTATTGTGAAGGTGCCGGAGGAACTGGGAAACTTCTCCAACGACGTTGTTCCCTGCGCCGATCCGCCAGCCTGCCAACTCAACTACCCCACAAGTTCTAGGGATGAATTATAAACAATCAATTTTGGAAACTGATTGTATTGGTTGTTTACTGCGAAAATGTCTTGATTGCCATGTGTTTGAGAGCTTACGAAAGCTAAAGTTCTTGTCCACTCACACACAACGTCCCAAGTCTTTGCTCGGCTCATTTTGCTCCTGGGCCAGAGGAACGAGTTTAGAAGGAAAGGTTTGGAGTGGAAGTGACCCAGAACAGTGGTTTAGTAATTGTATTTCTTTTACTTTTTACTAGGGGCAATTTCAAATTCTGGAGAAAAGAGACTCACATTAGGCTTGCCGATGGTATATCTATTATTACCGTCTATGCCCTTAGTCTGGTCAAAATGCGCGTTCAATTCTGAACTCATTTGTGCGCACACGGGCAAAAATGCCGTTTCAAAAGCGCACATGCTGCTACCAACAGCAGTTCTAAGCTGGGCAACAGTCGCCTGCAATGCCATCCGGTTCTTCCCTCCCGGTTGATATGCAGTGCTTGGTAAGAGAATTGTTCTATAATGGAGCCTTCTATTCTCCCGCCATCGACGCTTCCTAGTAGGGTAGCTGGAGCGGAACATATTACATCTATGAAAGGCTGAGTTAAAAGCGGTGCATCCTCGAAGCCGTTGCTTGCGAAGATATTAAGCTAGAGGCAAAAACACGTCCAAAAATAAAAGGCCCAAATGCAAAAAAATGTTTTTTGGCAAAGTTAAGCTTTTGGAGGAAACAGTGATTCAATTGAGCGAAAGTGTCGCAGCTGTCGGGCGTGGAATGGATAATGGTGGTGAAGGTTGGGCGAATGCAACTACACCTCCTGTTGGACGCCTGCTTTGACAAGACTACCGCTGACTACCTGTACGGGCCCCAGACCCACACACATTACGCTTTTCGCCATTATACTTGTTTACGATGCTTTGTGGAAAGATAAGGCTGCTCAATTTTTTTTTTGACGGGGACTCAGTTTAATCTGAGAAGAAAGGAGTAGCCTATCGGCTCATTCCAAACGGATGAGATGAGAGGAGAATCGCAGCATTTAGGATAGGCAGGGCATAAATAGCTGCAGCATCACTGTCTCAATGCAGCGCCAGCTTCCATCAGGTGCCGGGCCTCAGACGCGAGCCGCTCCCTCCTTCCAGCAGCTGCATCCTCTGAAATCCGATTCCAGAGCCACCTCGCCCGGTGAGGCCAGAGGTCCTCAAGGCCCCTGGCACCAGGGGGCGGGGGCTCTAGATGGTGTCGGCCTCTGAGGGTAGAAAAGAGTCTGGGGAAGAATATGGGACAACCGTGAAATACGATCTGAGCCTGGGCTTTGGAGGAGGCGAGGGAAGGTGGGCTGGCTGGCAATGGGAAAGGGCATAGGGCAGCTGGAGGGAGGGTGCTGGCTGAGTGAGGGGAGGGAGTGGCGGGGGGCTCTGAGAGGCGGCCAGACAAAATGGCGCGCTTAAGGGCTCTGTAGCAGCGCTGAATGAGGTAGAGGTCTGCAAGTGTGCGCCTGTCTTCTAATCTGAGCCAGCCTAGAGCCTCGCAGCGTCCATCATAGCCACCAGCTGGGGACCTGGTGTTGGTTTTTCGGTAAATGAAGTATGCGAAACGCCGCTGCACCTTTCCAATCAATTTTATGTCAGTTCTCCGCGTAGGGGACCAGCACTGGGTTGCATACTCAATGTGCGGGCGGACATATGTGACATAGGCTCGATTGAGGGTATTGAAGGAAGGGGCAGAAAAAGACTTGCGTACCAGGAAAGCAGCATGGTTAGCATTAGCAATGCTGGAGGTTATTTGGGCTGAGTGTGAGAGGTTGGGAGAAAATTGGATGCCGAGGTCTCTTATTGGAGATTATCCATGACCAATTCGGCCGTCCGTCCATCAATGTCATGACAATGAATCTTAATGCTAATCCACCCGGTTGAACAAAGGAGCAGGGCTCTTTGAAAGGAACTGCTGCACAACAACCAAATTATAGAAACCTAATAGAAATTGGTAGCCAATTTGTGGTGGTAGAATCAGATAACATGACCTGCCATTGCTTTCACTTCCAGCCCAGTCTCTGCCGATCCTTAGGCATGCTGCAGCTGCTCCGGTTCAGCTTTCTTTTCGCCATCGCCGGGGCTGGTAAGTGAAGCAAGGCCAGAAGTCTTGGACCAGAGTTCTGTCTGTGTCTTCCAGCATCTACTCCGTGCCTTTTCAAGGCCACTCTGGGCCCTGTGACTCGAGGAACTGCGGAGGCCAGCTACCCAGTGAGCAGGAGGTGTTGGTGACAGGAGGCTGGTGATGGGTTGGGTTTGGAGGTGGAGGGTGGGGAGGATGCAGCAAACCTGGCCTGCGCCCGTCTCTGCAGCCGGGACCCAGACTGCCTCAGCGCTGTCCGACAGGCCAACACTTGCCTGCTCTTCCGGTTGCTGCCCCTTCCAGCAGCCCCGATTACTGTTTAGGGCCCCGATGGGAGGGAGTGCGCTGAGTTTGAAGGAGGGAAATGAAGGCGCTGAGTTTGAAGGAGGGAAATGAAGGCCCGGGGCAACCGGCAGGAGGCCGCCTACCTCAGCAACATCGTCTGCGGCAACAAGGCCTTCAAGGCTGTCGCCCGTCACTCATTCCCGCCCGCATTCGCAGATAGGACAGACAGGAGGAGAGTGAGGCGTGTATCAGATGAGAAGCTGGCCTGCGGAGAGTCGGAGGTGGAGGCGGACGTGATGCCGGTGCAGGGCCGGCGGGGCTGGATCCGCGCCTTCGCCACCGTCAACCTGCCCACCCCCGGCGACCGCGACCAACTGAACCTCATCTGTGCCGCCGCCTGTGCCAAGGTTGGCCAGGGCTCTTGAGGGCAGTTCTAATATTGATCATCCTATGGGACAGGGCATACTTGTCGCTGGGTCAGGGTGTCATGGGGGGGGGGGGGTTCCATGAAAACTCGGTACAGTGTCAAACCCGGTACAGTGGCAAACCCGGTACAGTCCAAACCCGGTACAGGGGCAAACCCGGTACAGTGCCAAACTCGGTACATGCCAAACCCGGTACATGCCAAACCCGGTACAGGGGCAAACCCGGTACAGTGACAAACCCGGTACAGGGGAAAACCTGGTACAAGTCCCTGTAAAAGTCCCTCAGATTTCCATTATTTTTCCAAGTCTAAATTAATAACATTTTTTAATTTTTATCCTATCAATGTACTTATATTTTTAATATTTTTTTAAATATTTTTTTAAAACTAGTTTTGACAAGGTATTCTCGGCTATTGCCAAGATGCGCGGCCTTTGTTCCAAGTAAGCAACGTTATAATCCATGCATAAGAATCACTTCTAGTCAAAATCAGCTGGTTTAATTCAAAAGCCTTAAACATATGCTAGTTCGAATTTTTTAAACATCTAAGGTTTAGGTTTTTGGCCACAAAGCGAAATATTACAAATTTGTTTCATAAATTCCTTTTAACAGCTTCAAGTCACCACCTTGAAGCCAAACCACAAGCCTAACTCCCAAAATTGAGTTAATTTTGTTGAAAAACTAGGGATTTATAGATGTTTTAATTGTTGAAACATTAGGATTTTGGTTTTTTGACTATAAATCAAGAAATAATAAATTTTTCTAAAATTCCTTTTGCCAGCTTTGAAATGTTACTTAGACGGACGTATCTGCCAAAAATCAGTTAATTCCATTGGAAAACCAGTGATTTACGATTTTTCGTATTTTGAAACATCAAAAAATTGAGTTTTTGGTGAAAATCAAAAAATTTCTCCAAGCCTTAATAATGGGGCCAAGGCATCACCAAGGCGGACTTTCATGCAAAATTTCAGCTAATTTCATGGAAAAACCACTGATTTACGATTTTTAGTGCTTTGAAACATCAAAAAATTGAGTTTTGGGCGAAATTCAAAAAATTACGCCAAGCGCCAAAAATGGCCTGGAGATACCACCCAGGCGGACCTTCATGCAAAAAATTAGCCAATTTCGTTGAAAAACCGCGGAGTATGGGACTGGAACAGACAAATATATATATATATATGCGGACAGACGGACGCAAAAATGAGGTAACTGCTTAAGCTGGCCTTGGCTGCCCGCCGCTTCGGGCAGGGCGCCAGAGCTCCTCCGGCCTCCGGGCACGGGTGCTACGGCCCCTACGCTTCGCCTAGCATGCTTCGCATGCTAGGCTACGCTGCGGGGCCTCCGCACCCATGCCCTCCGGCCTCCGGAGCTCTGACTGCCCTGCCCTCCGCGGCTGGCGGCCTTCGGCCGCGCAAAAATTTTTAATTTGTTACTAAATCGTTTTTTTCAACGTTTTTCTGAATATTCATGCAGTTCTTGTATTGATAGCTTTCGTGTGTGCACCAAAGGTCTATAGCTTGTCAAGACAGTTCCAACCATGGTCAAATTATTGAATTATGTTTAGTATAGCAGGAGTTATGAGCAAATTTCTAATAAGTTCTTGCAAACATACTCTTGGGCACAGATTCTTTCAAGGCTTGTATGATAATCAGATTATCAAATTAGCAATAGAAATTCGTGTTGACAAACATTACCCTGTACTTGGTTTGCCCCTGTACCGGGTTTGCCCCTGTACCAGGTTTGGCACTGTACCGGGTTTGCCCCTGTACCGGGTTTGCCATGTACCGGGTTTGGCATGTACCGAGTTTGGCACTGTACCGGGTTTGCCCCTGTACCGGGTTTGGACTGTACCGGGTTCGCCACTGTACCGGGTTTGGATTGTATCGAGTTTTCCTGCTACCTCGGGGGGGGGGGGGGGGGGGCGCCCACGTATGTGTTTTGGGGGGGGGGGGGCGGGGGGGCGAGGGTCTCAAGAGGTAGGGACGTATGTCTGTCATATACATTAATACTAAGAAGAAGGGTAAAACAAACAAGTTAAACAATTAATCGGGACTTTTTGCGCGGCCGAAGGCCGCCTGCCGCGGAGGGCAGGGCAGTCAGAGCTCCGTAGGCCGGAGGGCATGGGTGCGAAGGCCCCGGAGCGCAGCCTAGCATGCGAGGCATGCTAGGCGAAGCGTAGGGGCCGTAGCACCCGTGCCCGGAGGCCGGAGGAGCTCTGGCGCCCTGCCCGAAGCGGCGGGCGGCCAAGGCCAGCTTAAGCAGTTACCCCATTTTTGCGTCCGTCTGTCCGAATATATATATATATATATATATATATATATATATATATATATATATATATATAGATCTATATGTGTGGTTGCGGGGCCCGCACTCCGCGGTTTTTCAACGAAATTGGCTAATTTTTTGCATGAAGGTCCGCCTAGGTGGTATCTCCAGGCCTTTTTTTGCGCTTGACGTAATTTTGCGTTTTTCGCCCAAAACCCAAAATTTTGATGTTTCAAAGTACCAAAAATCATAAATCGCTGGGTTTTCAATGAAATCAGCTGATTTTTGGCAGGTACATCCGTCAAAGTAATATCTTGAAGCTGGCAAAAGGAAATTTCGAAATATTTTTTATTTATTGATTTATAGTCAAAAACCCAAAATATTGATGTTTCAAAAATTTGAACATGCATAAGTCCATGGTTTTTCGATGAAACTAGCTGATTTTTGGTATGTACATCCGTGAAAATAATATCTTGAAGGTGGCAAAAGGAATTTTGGAAATTTTTAGTATTTCTCGATTTATAGTCAAAAACCCAAAATCTTGATGTTTCAAAAATTGGAACATGCATAATTCATAGTTTTTCATTGAAATCTGATGAATTTTGGCATTTTCATCTAGGTGGTGTCTTGGGGTGAGGCCGCGCATCTTGGCAACCGCCGAGAATACCTTGTTTGATAACTTAGTAGGTCATAAACTCTATTAAAGGAAAATTGTGAAAAAATATGCCAAAAATAGTCAATTTTTGGCAGAATATTTTATATTTTGATAGTCTGCCAGATGAAAAGTTTTGGCTTGGCAGAGGTGGTACGTCTGTCGCCCCCCACCGCCCCTCTCTGCCCCGAAATTCCCCCTGACGTGGGTACGTCTGGTTCTTGTGCTGGTTCTTCCCCCTTTTAATGTCTCTTTCTAACAGCCCTGCCAAGCGCGCTGGATTCAGAGTGCGTGACTTGTGGGGCGGGGGAGTTCAAGTGCCGCTCGGGGAATCGGATCCTTTACAACGGCTACTGCATCAACTCCGGCTGGGTCTGCGATGGAGAGAATGACTGCAAGGACGGCGAGGATGAAGCTAATTGCTGTCCGCCCATTGTCTTCCATGCCCTTCTTGCATCCGAGCCTCAGTTTCAGCTCCTCCGCCCGGTAGCTGCCACGATGCCAGCCAAAGCTTCACCTGTCCCTCCGACCCCAGCGTCAGAATCAAAGGCGCCTATGTCTGCGACGGGGATCCCAGGGACTGTCCCCGGGGTGAGGATGAGGACTCCAGACGCTGTCCTCTCCGTTCCCGCCCCCTTCCCCTTCCATCAACCTCCTCACCCTTGAACTGCTGTTGCAGACTGCTGCCAGCTGACAGCTTCCTTTCCCGGCTGACACCTAGCAGAAATGAGCCCCCATGAAAGATTCACCCCAAGATTGTACCTACTATAGTGACTTAACACACACCCTGCACACACACCCTGCACTAACTCCTCCCCTAGTTGATACGGCTAGATCTAGGAGAAAATAGGTGATTCCTTTCTATTCCTCAACATTTGTTGCAGTGCTCGGACGGTTCGGACGAGAGTGGCTGCTTCAGCTGCCGGGATGGGCGCACCATCCATGCCAGCTGGCTCTGCGACGGGGAAAACGACTGCAGCGGCGGCGATGACGAGGAGGCGAGCAACTGCGGCGGAGGCTCCAGCCCCACCACCACTACAAGCACAACAACGCCAGCGCCCTCCCCCAGCTGCCCGCTGGCCAACGGCTGTCAGTGCGGAGCGCAGCCGGCCAGCAGCCTGGCCGCCGACGCGCGGATCGTGGGCGGAACGGCATGGAGGCCGGGGACTGGCCCTGGCTCGTCTCTCTGCGCAAGAACGGCTTCCCCAGCTGCGGGGCCTCTTTCGTGAGCGTCGCTGACGACCTGGACAGAAGCGACATTGTCATCACCGCCCTCCATTGCGTGTCCAACCAAGAAGCCGACGGACGCTCTGTTCACGTCGGCGATCATGAGTAATCATCCTTCCACACTCATCCTCTCCATCCTCCTTCCACACTCATCCTCCCTCCTTCTTCCAAACCTATCCTTCCACACTCCTCTCTCTCTATGCAGCAAACGGGTGGACGAAGACTTCGAGAAGGTGGCGGATGTGGACGTCATCAAGGCCCTGCCCGAGAATGCTGGCAGCAAAGGCATCCGCCGCGGCGATCTGGCTATCCTCAAACTGAAAACGTAGCAACTTTCTTTCCTACCCTGCCACTACTGCCCTGCACCAAAGCACCTGGATCGGGCAGTGCGGTGACGTTCGCGGAGAATCGGAAGC
Organism: Ptycholaimellus sp. GST1_10; assembly: GCA_030248095.1. NCBI lineage: Eukaryota > Metazoa > Nematoda > Chromadorea > Chromadorida > Chromadoridae > Ptycholaimellus > Ptycholaimellus sp. GST1_10. Next base: position 24,045 of record JASANA010000441.1, read on the forward strand.
CACTCTGTCTGCCGCCGCCCGGCCAGAACCCGAGGCCGGGCCAGTACGTCTTCATCGCCGGCTGGGGCAGGGACGCCAGCGGACAAACCACGCGTCAGCCGCCTCTCTACACCCTCCTTCCTACACTTGACACCCTAGCTCCTGCACTCACATCCCTACACCCACTCTGCAGAACTGCCCTACCAGGCTACAGTGCCGATAGTCTCCGCCGACAACTGCAGCTCAATCTACCGCAGTCGCGGTAGCAGCGTGAACCGGACAGCCGAGATTTGTGCTGGCTACTCCGCCGGTGGCGTGGACACCTGCCAGGTGCTACTCCTACTCTGACACCCCTTACACCCCCTCCCCTTCTACTCTTAGCTGCACTACGAGGGAGGAAGATTTGAGGGGGACTCGGGCGGGCCGCTGATGTACAAGCATGGGGACGGGAAGTGGTACCTGGGCGGCATCGTCTCCTGGGGCCATGGCTGCGCTCTGCCAGGCGTCCCAGGCGTCTACACCAGGGTTTCCCCTTCCTCTATACCGCCTTCAACCTATGCAGGCATCCATTCTAGCCCAAATCAGGTTCCCACATATGTGGACTTCATACAGAAGACCATCTGCCAACTCTCTGCACTAGCCGGCCGCAATCCCAATTGCTGACCTTGCCCTTTCAGTCCTTTTCATTCAGCCCATCATGTTTGGAACGTAGAAGAAATAAAGGCTGATAGAGAGCCGTCGGCAAGTTCATCGGGGCTTTGTCAGAGAAGGCACAGCTTTTGTTGAATTGAGCCATAAAGGCATTTTACTGATTGCATTCGAAGTAAGTCAGCAAGCACCAAGACGTCATTTTCGTTCATTTATTTTCCAAATTTTGGGAAACGGCGTTGGGCTTTTCTTCTATGATATTCCATACAACATGATTTGAAGCAATAAAAAATGAATTTGGGCCAGACTGCTTGAAATTGAAGTATTTGTCATCCCGTTTTCTATGGATACTTGACCTTTTTAGAAAAGCTTTTATTAGCAAATTGAAAATATTCTTTGAAAATTTGTGGCCAGCCTGCATTACATTGAACTTTTCCAATAACACAACAATAAATTTATGTTCCTATATTTCAACCTCATTACTGATGAACGATTTGTAGCCATCCTTGTCTTGCCCAGCCATCTTCACGGTGAATGCGTTGCAATTTGTTGGACAAATGGTGTGGAAGCCGAGAACATTGATGGGGGAGCTGGGACAGCTGGGAATGCGCTGAGATCAGCTGAGTGGCATCCATCACTCTACAGACCCTTGCCTTTCACCAAGGCCTGAAAAATCCACCTTGTGCCCCTTGTGTCAAGTGGAGTGGGGGCAGGAACTGCCACCCGACTGAGCATTTGGTGGATGAGGGGCGAGGTGGGCGGAGGCAGGAGGGAACAGCCTAGGGCTTGGCTGGTACAGTCCTACAGGAGGGTGAGCGAGAGTCAATCTAGTATTTGCACGGCCGGGGTATGAAAACCCGCTGCAGCGATGCTGCGGGAACTTGCAGCGAGCCTAGGGGAAGGCTTGGTTCACGATGCCTCCCAGAAGGGGCCGTTGTTGAGCTGTCCAGAGAAAGGCGTTGGAGAGGAGGACGTTGGGTGGCGCTGAGCGCCAGTTCCTGCAACTGCCTGCCCTTATAAGAATCTCTGCTCGTCGGCCCAGCCCAGGGCAGCAGCCAGGCTCAGCGAGCAGTTGAATGGCCAAGGAAGCCAGGCTCAGCAAGCACAAGCTATCACAGCCAAAGCACAAGCATTGGTGCCTGAAAGATTTAGGTTCTGATTTAGGCACAAAACAAAAACGTTGACCAGTGGAGTGGAACTTTCCGGCTGATGACCAGAATCCCCCCCAAGGCTTCTACCCCCCACTATTCCCCCCCCCCCTGTGCCGTATCCCCCCCACGTAAGTATCCCCCCCCCACGTAAGTATCCCCCCCCCCCCCCCCCAAAATCAGTAATCTATGTACATATGGTCATGCTTTCAAAGCGATTTTTGGTGTTTTTGCACTTGGGGGGTGACCATTATCTCCCCCCCCCCCCCCCCCCCAAATGCCAAAATCCCTTTTTTACTATAGGTACATTTATTCTGGGTACATCAAACTCGTGGTATACTGACGCTATAAAAGGCTTAGGCTTAGTCAAAGAAAAATTGTATAGTGGCATTTGCGTAGGCTTCGCTTGCGAAGCCTTAAAGCTGAATGCAAGCTAGACAAGCAATTGCGTAGGCTTCGCTTGCGAAGCCTTAAAGGTGCACACAAACAAGACACCAAGCAAAAATTTGGGGGGGGGGGGCAAAAGTTGGGGGGGTAGAAGCCTTGGGGGGGGGCAAAACTCTTGGTTGGTCCAAAACTGGCTTGGTTGGCCGGTAAAAGCCTTGGGGGGGATCCTGGTCATCAGCCAACTTTCCTCAGCCTGAGTGGCTGCGACTCTTTCAACGACTCTACCAACACGGCATCCGTTCACTAATCACATTCTAATGTACACATTAATTATTAGTTGGTTTGTTGTTTGTTTCAATCTCTAATAAACCCTTACGGCCCCTTACGGCCCTAATTTTCTCATTGCATTCTATTTATGGCTATTTATGGCTTTATGGCTATCTACTGGGCTATTTATGCCTCTGCAGTTATGGAGCTGTAGACACGCAAAATGACGTGTGGGGTGAAAAGGGCTTGTACGGTGCTAGTAATTGCATTTACTGTTCAGAAATGTTCGCTGCATCTCATTGATCACAAAAATCGCATCTCTTTGGAATTTTTTGTGTCATTTAGCCACTTTAGGCAATCGCTTTTAATTTGCAGTTTCCACGAAATAACTTTGTCTCGGTATTCATACTTTCTTTGCTTTTGTCTGCACTGAAATCTTTTAATATTTCTCTGCAAATCCTCAATACGATTCATCGATATATCGCTCGAAAAGATGTCAAATTCATAACAATTAAATGATGCCTTCAATATTAAAACCAACTTGTCTACCAAAGTTGCCAAACATTCGACTTCATTATAGCAATCCGTTTTTGTCCATTGTTGTGTCTTTGGTAGTTGCTCATTTAGTAGAATTTTGTCTCTTAAAAGCTGCAATAATTTTTTTATTGTTGATAAAAATTCGTCAAATTCTTTCTTTTGTGGCAATATGTCGATAACCGGTGGAAGCAAAGGTATGTGATACTTTTTATCGTATGTAATACTTACGTTATTTTCTTTTTTTAAGTATTCAAAATAGAAGTTAAACACATCATACCAAATTATCATACTTACTGAATAGTTACTGATCATTGACTCCATATTGTCTATTTTTTTTTTAAAATTTGTGAACCCTTTTTCACCTATTTCAGTACGCTTTTCTAATTCCAAATAGTCGCAATAAAAAGCTGTTTCTTTTTGAAAATCCTGCGGTTCAAATGTTGAAGCGGAACAGTCAAAGCTGTCGGCTTTTTCAGCCATGGAGATTGTGCCATTGGATAAAAATTGTGCCCCAAAAATAATACGAGTGGTGTCTCGATAGCGATGGTCGAATATTCGTCTGTCGTTGCAGTTGGTGTCCTGGACGATGTCGCATTTGCACTTCTTTCCACAGGCTCCCTTTACAGGACATCCACCGCAGTTGAGGCTGATAGCTCCCAGGTTCATAATACCTTCGTTGGTTGCCTTGGCCTCACAGTTGTCCTGGATTAAAAGCGTTGACGTGCTCCGCAGGAAGAAGTTGATGCGAAGGGCCTCCGTCATGATGTAGACTGGCATCAGCAGGGCCTTCTCCAGCTTCTGCGCCTTCTCTGCCAGCTCATTGAACGGCTTACGGGCTCCGGCGCACTGGCTCCAGCAGGCTTCTGCCTCGGCGGGCGTTGGCTGGTTTCCGTTGAGCGGGCTACAGTCGCACTTGGGGCAGCTGAGATCGCCGACGCTCGGTTGGAGCAGGAGGAGCAGGCTTAACGCAAGCAGCATTCTAGCAGTTTAGCTGAAGATGAGCAGCTTTCTGTCTGGCTGCTAGCTGAGGCAGGGCTGTACGCAGAATGATAATTGTTCATTTTTGCTGGCTCAGCGTTCTGATAGTTGAGCTCATTCTATTTGCTCATGGTGCACTGCCGACTTTTTGAACTCATGAAACTTTTATGGTGGATTTTTTGTGGGCGCATCAAAGAAAAATGGAATCATCGAAAAATATTCAAAATTAACTTGGGGCATTGCTTTGAAAGAGTAAAGCAAAAACGATATAGTTTCAAAAACGGGCAGTTTCAGTGCTGATGCCACAAACCTGGTG
>JASANA010000445.1:0-25274 GCA_030248095.1 Ptycholaimellus sp. GST1_10
GAATTTGCAGGCAATGATTCCGACTGAATTTTAACCAAAGCAAATTAATTGGTTGGGTTAAATAAATGAGCCTTGAAACATCAGCTTTCTGAGTAGGTTTAACAGTAGGGGCCGTCTTATTTTGGGCTATGTGCAATTACGCGCAGCAATTTTGCTTAGTTTTTCTGGCTTTATGTATATAGGTATATTAGCCATATGGAGCCATTGCTGAGCGGAGAAAAACAGAAAATTCTCCTTGATTTTTAAATGAAATTTTTGCACTTTGTCTTATGCTACACAACACAGGAAATAATTTTCTAAAAATTTTGAGTCAGATGTGAAAAATCTAAGCAAGCTTGCAAGATATACTACCCCAGACGATATTTTATTTTTTTTCACATATTTTTTATTTATTTTATTTTTTGCACATACCCCAGACATTATTTTATTTCTTGCACATTTGCACCCTATATTTTTTGCGCATAAAAGCCTTATTTCAGGATGGTGTAAATTAGGTCGTTTCTCCTTAAACATACTATCCAATGTTTCTTCAAAAGAATTGATCTATTCTCTTAAATGCCAAAACTTACCCTATGATTTTAATTTTTTTGAGAATGTGAACCTACGGTGCCCACTAGCTTTCACTACGGTGCCTACATGCCAGAAAATGTATTAGCGATTGGTGAGCAAAAAAAGGTGTTTTCTAGAAACCCATAGAATATTTTTGCACTTCAGTGATAGCTTGGCAATAATTAAGTTTCTGTGCAGTACTCAGTTTTTATTTTGTAGATTTTTAACCTCAATCAATATAAACAATTGAATGGGGTAAAAATAAAATAAACAATAAAGATAAAAAAAATGTTAGATTCCAACAACTGTTGTGTTAGTAACAAAGGTAGCAGAGTCAGCAATAAAGGGGCACAGTGTAGTTTCAAATGGGCATGATTCCGTTTTGTGACAATCAACTCCCAATGTTCTATTGTTTTTAATTGTTTCATCTGTGATTAGTGATGAAGTTGCATGTGCTGATTTGTCGCTGCTGCGAGAGTGTGTGATTCAGTGTGCTTATCCAAACATCCACTTTCCATGACAGCTGTATCATTATAATTGAAAGGGTTTTGGTGATGGCGTATACTATCAGTGTGAGGCATTACTTCATCCTGGATATCTTTAGATGGCAGGATCTGCACGGATGACCTACCTTTTCCCAGTTTTGGTATAATGATGATAACAGCCAATCCTTCAAAAAGTGCAATGCAAGAAAGGCCTCCCAGCACTATCCCAGCCAATGCAGCATTGCTAAAGTTGTCTGATTTTTAGTTGTGTTCAATATTGTCTTTCCTTCCTACCAATGTGTTCCAATTTTTCTCAATATCTCTAGATGTTCTTTGAGGCTGGATAAGTTTTGACATTGTTTTGTTCAGATGCAGGCTGATTTGTGTGAGGCAAAGTTTGGGAGTCGTCAGACAAAAACGAAGTTTACATCAGGTTTCTTATGAAGCGTCATACGAAGTATACATGGCACAAAAAGAAACAGGTTGAAATCATGTTCATTATTAAGCTTAGTTAAATATGTTTTCTGACAAATAAAATTATCCCCTTTAAATACATTTTGAGATATTGTGAATATTATTTTGAAATGTAAGTGTGGCGGAAATATTACCATAACATTAACAGCAACAAAGAGGGTCTCCTGTTTTTATTATGTTTTTAGTTCTTTAGCTTAGAATAGTTAAGTCTATAGTTGTCTAAGCTATGGTAAAGTTTTGGGCAAAGCAGATTTGATCTAATGGATTCATTATTACTTTTCTTATGTGCGTTTGAGTCACTGCTCAAAACTTTAGAATTTCTCCCGATTTAATGAGGTGTTGTCGTTTTTTTTTATTTTTTTAAGTTTTTGGCTTAGAAACAAAATAATTTTTTGAGCGCAACAAAAGGCTTGAAAATGGTGTCCATCTACACGTGATGCATGGAATTCATGAGCAAGAAAACTGCCTAAAAAGGCCAGGCCAACAAGGGCGCTATAGGCGCCAGAAAAAGGACATCATCCAGAATGCGTGAGACTTCAACGGGCTGAACTGGATGGCAACTGAGTAGAGGTAGATGGACTTTGGCAAGGCTGCTGAAGAAAGCGGAAGGGGCAAAGGGGCAGGGCAATAGGCCAGGGGCGAGGGCGAGAGGCGAGGGGCAGGGGGCGAGGGGCCAAAGAGGGCAGTGGGGCAGGGGGAAGGAATCGGCTAGTGCTCAGGGGAGGGTGGGGTGGGGTCCTTGGAGGGGCCGGTGATGGTGGTGGAGTCCGCGGCTTGTACTCGGGGGAGGCTGGGAGCTTGGGAAGGTAGGCCGATGCCGAGGGCATTGCGGAGGGGGGCCGGGATGGCGGCGGGGAGAGGGCATTCGTCGCAGCTGTGAGACTGGTGCAGGCTGCCAGCTGCCGCCGAGTCCTCGAAGTCACAGTCGTGCGTGTGGATGGAGGGTTCGGGTCACGATGGTCTTCTTGGCTTCCATGTGACAGTTACAGCTCCTAGTAGTATGAGAATTGCTTTTTTCCAATCCATGTTCCTGTTATGAAATAATCCTTTGCAGAGTACCGAAGGACAAGGAGTCCCGAAAAACAGCCCACCGCAAGAGGACGGTGAGACTGGGGGCTGCCCAAACACCTCCTAACGATTGCAAAGTAGGGCTTCTCAAGCTGGGCTGAAGTAGGTGGGTGTCGTCGCCAGACAATTTTAGCAAAGACCTAGTTCTCCTCAGCTATGTGGAAAGGTGAGGAAAGACACGACACTCGATGTGACCTTGGCACAGCATAAAAAAGAGACCTGCTAAGAGAAAATAAAACACTGGATCGAAGATTCGCAATTTCAGTATACAATACTATACAAAACAAGTGCATTACAACTAGTTGGATTTAAAAATAACTTAAAAATAATATAAATTAACGTTAAATATTATCAAAACGATAAATTTCAGGGATGTATGTACATATTTGAACAGTATCAGACCATTTTCAATCCATTGATTCGAACAGAACTCGGTTGTGGAAATATGTGAAATTCAGGAAGCACATCCGTTTGACCCCAAACACGATATCGTAATTCAGCCAAAGATCCAGTTGGACCCCATACTTCGGTAAAAATCTGATAAACATTTTCTTCCTTTTTGGTTTTTATTGCTCCAGACTCACATAATCGGAGAGAAAGTGGGAACTCCTTTTTACATGAAGTTGTACGAAATGTGCCTGATTCAAATTTGCTCGAATGAGATGACGAAAAACATTCCAACTTTAAAGGCATATTTTCCAATTTCGCTATTATACTGTGTGCGAGTTTTTCAATTTCCGAACTTGCTAAGTTACTCGAAAAACCATTTGACAATTGTTTGGAACAAGGCATATTTAACTGTTGATTGGGGGCTTTTGAAAATAAAATTTAACTGACCTAATATTGTTCTAATTCCGCATTTTTCCATTGCATGGTGAATGGTTGCGTATGATTTCTGATATTATTATGTCACCATTTTTTAGGGCGGGAAGCTGTCGAGGGGCCCCAGCCTGTTAGAGGTAAGTCACCCATTTCCCTCCCACACACACGTGTATATATATTTCTGGAAAACCCGTCCACGGGCGAATTCTCAGCGGATCTGACAAACTTTTTTTTTCCTGAAAGGGAATGGCAATTAAAGGAAGACCGGGGGGGGGGGACCCGGTTCCCCACTTGGAACCATAACTTTTTGGGGGAGAAAGGTTTAAACATTGCAATATACAGTTTATGCGGTAGCACACCTAAACTCGAAGAATGCACCAACACCCGAGTTTTGTTCACCACGCGTCGCAATCCCAACTCCGCTCACTTCCCACTTTGGAAGAATGACGAGACTCCCCCGCCTGGCCCACAACAGTCACACACGAACACGCCAACCAACAGCAGCCAGAAACAGTAACAACTGGACCGCAACACTGAGACTGTACACTCGCGATTCTTAGTTCCCATGTCCTCTAAACCGAGCCCACATTTGAAAATACTTGAGAAAACACGGACGAGCCCCCACGAACTACCTCCTTACACACAAACCAACTACATCTATAAATAGTAGCAGCTGTAGGGCCGGAACGGGTACAAAACACACGGAACACTCGGGTCTCTCGGCACACAAACCGAATCTACCGCTGCGCAAACTGTGCAAACATGGGAAAGAAGCCGCGAAACCACCCTTTTGTCCTGCTGAGTTCCCATGCACACCTGCACAGCTCAAACCTAGAATTTGCACTTGCGACGCTCCTGGGGCGCGCCGGCCCCCCCTGCCCCCTCTCCGCTTCCGCCAATGCTTGGTATAGGAAAAAAGTGAAGGCGGTTAAAGCCTTAAACTTCCTATTGAAGTGTGGGATTCCTCAATGCTCTGCCTTGTCCATTTGCTCCTCTCTCTTTTGGGTTGCCTTTTCTCTCTGAATACGTTGGGTAATAACCAGTGCAAAAGCAAGTGAAGAGCAAGTCTAACTCACTAAAAACACAAGACAATTGCACTAAAAGAACCTCGCGATTTTCCTATTAAACTCCACTAAAACTTTAGAAGCAAAACCCACAAAATCACATCACCTAAGTTCGCGTTTGGGTATAGGGTAAGGTGAGGTGATGAAAGGGCGTGTGTGTGGGCACAGGGTGAAGCAAGAGTGGAGGGAAAAGCAAGGCCCAGAGTAGGTAGGCATGAAGGGATTGTGGGAGAGAGAGAGGGCGGACACTGGCTGAGAACCTTCTAGAAAGGCGGGATAAGCATCCCCTTGGGTTCAAACTGAGATACCTACTTGGAGGCAAAGAAGTATGCATCTCCTAAAGTGAAGGCAGACTACGATAGGGAACTTGGCTCACACTTCTGCGCCCTTGCGCGACACTGGGGCGGGGAGAAGAGAAGTTGAGCAGGAAGAAGAGACCAGTTGAAAACTGAAGCAAAAACAACTGGAATGCCTGTGAGCAGGATAAGAAGAGAACTGCATGAAACAGAAGCAGAACTTGGAGAAGGGAGAAAAAGGGAAAGCTACCCTACCGCTGGGTGTCTACTCAGACTGCGAGAACAAGTGCAGGTCAAGGCTTGTCTTTTCGAACACCCACTCATGCCACTCCCCCATCAGTCCGGAGCCCTTTCAGGCCGCCAGCATGGGTGCTAGGCTGGGTGGATCTGATGAGTTTGTGAATTCCCTGACTACCCTGGAACTACTCTACCCTAGGCATGAGATGCTTCTGCCCTAGCTGAGGAAGGAAGCGGGGGCACTGGGGCGGGGAGAGAAGAGGGCTAGTCAGAGTTGGGATGGAGATGGCGGAGGTGAAAGATGAGGTTACGCTCCTCGTTGGCAGTAAAATCCCAGACGTCTGCTGTGGACTGGAATGGCTCGTTCACCGGCTCAGACTCCTGAGTTTCACCAGAAGCAGTGGCAGCTTGGTGAGGAGGAAGAGAACCCGTTTGATTTGGTGCATCAAGTTTGAGCGGCACCAAATGTGCAGTGGCCCATTGGGAGATGTGGCCCTTGGAGTCGCAGACGGTGACATAGCGGATGACACCGGTGGAGTTGGGCTCGGCAGACAGGACTCGACAGAGGCGCCAGGTGGAGCGGGGATCGTCGTCGGAGCCAAGGAGGTAGGGATGGCCGACGACTGGCTGCAGCTGGGGGCGACGGCGACAGCCTGCCTTGGAGGCCTGGAGAGCAGCGGCTTGGAGATGTTGCTCGCGGAGGGCTGGAAGGTAGAGACAACGGAAGTCCCGCCAGAAGCAGGCAAGATTGGACTCCTTGGTGATGAGGGCGGTGCGGAGGTCAGCTGCGCCAATGGGAGAGGTGACGGCCAGCTCTGGGAGAGGCGCGGAGGCCAGGACAGCTGCCGGGGTGAGGAGGCGGAAGTCGTTGGGGTCGTCACTGAGGGTGCAGAGGGGATGGGAGTTGATCGCTGCCTCGATGCAGGTGAGAAGGGTGTGGAATGCGTCGTCGTCGACTGGGTTGTGGAGGAGGCATGGCTTGAGGGAGGCCTTGAGGAGGTCGACCATCTTCTCCACTCCGCCTTGGTGCCAGGGAGACTTGACGGGGGTCAGCTGGAACTGGAGGTCATGCTTGGAGATGACGAGGCCGATGGGGAGAGGGAGGCCTTGGCGGAAGCGGAGGATGGGCTCCAGGGCATTGGATGCAGCCTGGAAAGCGGTGGCGTTGTCTAGCCAGATGGTGCCTGTGGTGAGGCCGCGACGGCTCCAGAAGCAGTCGAAGGCATTGCAGATGGCATGGGTGCTATAGGCCTTGAGTGGCTCCAGATGGAAGGCTCTGCAGGCGGTGCAGCTGATGACGAGGACCCAACGCTTGACTGGGCCGCTTGGGACCTGGATGAAGAACGGGCCTGCCTGGTCGACCAGGATGTCGGAGAAGGCTGGGCGGTTGAGGCTGATGCACTGGGGCGGGAGCTGAGCATCAGCTGGGCGGGCAAGGCAGGGTGCTTTGCAGATCCGGCAGGGCTGGCAGAGACGCCAGAGGGCCGAAGCAACAGTGAGCTTGCCCTTGGTGAACCAGTAGCGCTGGCGGAGGTAGCCCAGGACGACAGACTTGGGTGCGTGTCCTAGCCGGAGGTGGGCGTCAAGGATGAGGAGGTCTAGGAGATGACCTTGGGGAAGAAGGAGCGGAGGGAGGCCGGAGGGCTCGGCTGCTGAGAAGCGACTGCCGACCCGGACACAGCCTTCAGAGTCAACTTGGGCATGTAGCTGGAGGCGGGCTGCTGGTTGGGCTGCACGCTGGTCTGCTTGAGCTGCATCAGCGACGGGGGCCTGGTAGGCGGCGCAGTTGATGTCCTTGAGCAGGGAGTCCTTGACTGCTGCTCAGAGCTTGAACTCGCTGGAGGACGGGGTGGGGAAGCCAGGCAGCTGGGGCTCTGGGAGGCCAAGGTGGGCTGCGAGGCGGGGGATGGCACAGAGGACCTTGGCACCAATGGAGAGGAGGGGCTGGAGCTGGTTGTAGCGCTGGAGGGGAAGGAGGGTGAGGATCCCACAGGGCACTGGCTGAGCTGCATGTGCCTCGGCAACTGCGGCCAAGGCTGGGAATGGGTGGTAGGGAAGGAGGACTGGAGGGGCTGCGGGCGCGTCGGCGGCTGCGGCCGAGGCTGGGAGCGAGCTGATGTCCACCTTGGGTGCCGTTGAAGCTGGGAAGAGGAGCGCAGCAGCTGCGCTGAGTCCAGGGTCCGGCTCAGGGCTGACGGCCTGATCCACCTGGGTGGCAGGGCTTACGGCCTGGTCCGTGGCTGGAGCCCAGCGGGGCCACTGGTCCGGGGAAGAGCGGAGGAAGGCGGGGCCATAGACGTAGAGGCTGTCCTTGGCCAGGATCTCCTTGAGGTCGCGGGGCTTGGTGAGCCAGTCCGCTGGGTTCTGGTCACTGGGGACATGAGCGATGGCAGAGCTGGGGATGGTGGCCTTGATCTCCTCAACTCGACGGTTCTCGTAGGCTTGGTCTGGAGAGGTGCCATGGATCCATGCGAGGATGATGGCGGAGTCAGTGAAGACGCGAGTGTCGAGGAACTGGATGGAATCGTAGGAGGCCTTGAGGAAGGTTGCTGTTCGGATGGCAAGGACGACTGCCCAGAGCTCGGAGCGGGGGATGGAGATGAGGAGGCCCTTGTCCTTCTCTGGCACCAGGCGGGAGCAGGCGAAGAGGAGGGCCGGGGTGGTGCCAGGGCTGGTGGCATAGGCGCAGCAGCCGAAGGCAGAGACCGAGGCATCGGCAAAAATGGCCAGGGTTGTGGGAGCGCTGCTGCTCAGGGCAATGTGGGGAAGGCGGAGGAGGCCGATGCTGCTGAGGTCCTGCTCCAGGGTCAGCCAGCAGTCGCAGATCTCCTTGGGGACAGCGGTGGCCCAGGTGCTCTTGGGGGTGTTGGCATCGCGGAAGAGGAGATGGCCTTGGAGAAGGACTGGGAGGACGAAGCCGAGAGGGTTGTAGACGCGGCTGGTGGTGCTGAGGAACTTGCGCTTGTTGAGGCTCCCTGAGGCAATGTCGCTCCAGCTAGGCTGCGTGATGCCCAGCTCGTCTGTGTCCAGGTACCACTGGAGGCCAAGGTTCTTGAGGAAGGCGACGTCGAGGCAGTCACTCTTGGGAAGCTCGGGGAAGGCATTGGGGAGGTTGGATGCGAAGTCCCGGAGGTGGAAGCAGGCGGAGGTGAAGAGGGCTTGGAGGCCTTGAGCTAGGCGCTGTCCATCCTCTGGCTGCTCGAAGCCCATCATGACGTTGTCAGCGTAGAGGTAGCTGGGGAGGCTCTTGAGCTCCGTAGTCGTGAGGCCGTGGGTGATGCCCTTGGAGATGGCATCCTGGACGAGCAGTCGGACGCAGGCTTGGAGGATCCATGGCGATGCTGAGCAGCCCATGTTCAGCTGCTGGTAGGCATAGACTTGGAAGTTGTCCCAGTCCAGAGGCGCTTGTGGGTCTTGTGGCAGGATGATGCGGAGGGCGTGGGTGTGCTGGGGGGCGATGCCAATGGAGTAGAAGGCCTTGGCGAGGTCAGCGACCAGGATGTAGGGACTCACTCGCAGGCGGAGCTGGACGGCGACAAGGCTGGTGAGGAGGCAGGGCCCTGGATCCACGAGGTCGTTCAGGGAGACAGGTGGATGGCCAGCCTTGGTGGATGCATCGATGATGGGGCGGACCTTGGTGTGGAGGGAGTCTGGCTTGGGGACTCCGAAGTGGGGCAGGTGATGGACCAGGGTGCCGGGTGGAGGCTCCTCGTGGACCGGGGCTAGGATGCCGTGGTCAATCTGCTCCTGGAACTCCTTGTAGTAGGCATCGCGCTCGGTTGCTGAGAGGCGGGCAAAGGCTGATGCTGCCCAGTGGAAGGCCTGTCCAAAGTTGGAGGCCAGCTGCGGTGCCTGGGAGCTGAAGGGGAGAGGAACAATGAAGCGACCTTCGGGGCTGCAAGAGATGGACTTGAGCAGGCGCTCGGTGCGGTGCTCTGCCTCGGTGGTGTCCTTGTCTGCACCGGATTGGAGGCCGACCAGCTCGAGGTCCGATTGGTGGGCTACGAGGCTGGAGAGGATGGGGCGGGGCTTGGCCTGGATGAGGAAGCTGCAGGCTGGCTTGGGGCCTGAGCTGGAGATGCCGGTGACAGAGCCGTGGAGGATGGAGCCAAAGGGGCTGTGGAGCAGGGAGAGCTGGGGCGTGAGAGCCAGCTTGACTGTGCCTTCCACTGCTTCATGGATGTCGAGGCCGATGAGGACTGCAACGGAGTAGACCTGGGACTTGGCCTTGGGGAGGTTGGTCACCTGGTAGCTGGCGAGGGACTTGAGGATGGCCTTGGGGAGCTCGTAGCCTCCTAGCTCCTGGTCTGGACAGAGCTGGAGACGGGGGTAGGCCTTGAAGGCAAGGCGGGAGCCGTTGAGGGCGATGAGGTCCAGCCAGCCGGGGTGCACTGTGATGAGCTCGGGCTTGGGGCGGTCGGTGAAGGACACCTCTAGGGTCTCTGCAGGCTGGAGACGGGGCTGGAGGGCATCAAAGAGGTCCTTGCGGAGCCAGGTGATGCTCAAACCAGAGTCCATGAGGGCGAGGCCTTGGACTTGGTGTTGGCAGGCTGGGGTTGGAGCAGCGATGGAAGCTTGGAAGGTGGCGAGGATGGAGGCCTTGCCGTTGGCGGTGAGGCTGAGATTCGTTGCCGGGGTGCTGCTCTTGCCCATGGAGTCGTGGAGAGAGGAGTGGTGGCGCTGTCGGCATGTCCAGCAGTTGAGCTTGCTGGGGCAGTCCTTGAGAGTGTGCTTGTTGGAGAGGCAGTTGTAGCAGAGGCCGAGGTCCTTGGCTTGCTGGTGCCGGGCTGACCCGTCGGCATACTTGGTGCACTTGGAGGAGGCGTGGTCCTCCTTGCAGAAGCGGCAGCTGGGCTTGGGACGATCGGCGTTGGCGCCTGGGGGCTTAGCCTTGGTTGGTCCTTTGCCTTTGGACAGCTGCTGGGAGCGTTGCTGCTGCTGCTGCTGGCGGTTGTTGTTGGGGCCCTTGGAGGTGCCTTGGAAGCAGTTGGTGAGCTGAAGGGGACCTGGGATGGTGCTGCTGAGCTGGATGTGCTTGAGGATGTTCAGCTCACGGGCGATGGCCTCGAGGACGTCGCAGATGGGAGGGACTGGCTCTTGACGCAGGCGGAGCTGCTCATCCTGGATCTTCATGGAGACTGGGGCCGGGAGCTTGCTGAAGACATCGTGGGCATGGGAGTCCAGGGCTGCATCTGGGATCCCCAGGGCACTGAGGCAGTCGATGATGAGCTGGACCTGGTCATAGAACTGCTCGAGGGCAGAGGCGTCTGGCTCAAAGACTGGCTGGAGCTTGGACAGCTGGACGTAGAGGCACTGTTTCACAATCCCGACGTTGTCGTAGGCGGAGTCCAGGATGTGGAGAGCTTGAGCAGGGCTCCCTGAGGTGACGACGGAGAGGCCGGCTACTTTGTCGTAGGCGGAGCCCTTGAGGGTGGCGAGGATGAACTCCATCTGGCACTGTGGGGTGAGGGCAGGGTTGGCGAGGACGCTGTGCACGCACCAGTCCTTCCAGCGGCAGTAGAGGAGCATGTTGGATCCGTCAAACTCGTACATGGAGGTGGGAAGCTTGGGTCAGGCGTCCTTGAAGGCTGTGGAGGACTGGGTAGGCTGTCTGGGGGCCGTGGTAGTCCCTGAGGCTGTGGCGGACGTTGGTGGGGCTGGGGAAGCACTTGGAAGTGGTGGTGGAGTGGAGGAGGAGGCCTGGGTGAGCTGGAGCTGCTGGATGGCCTGGAGGAGGGCGCTGAGGTTGGTGCCTTGGACCTGGGCTGGAGCTGGCTGAGGCAGCGGTGGGGCCTTGTAGGTGTAGGTGGTGGTGACGCGGGCACCCTTGCCGGTTTTGATGCCGGCGGCAAGGATCTGCTCCATCACGCTGGTGTGGGCATTGCCATCCTGCTCCTGGCAGGCTGGGCAGACGTAGTTGAAGGCCTGGGGGACATTGTCGTCGGGTGGGTCTCCCTTGGCGAGGCGCTGGATCTCCTGGGACTGGAGGGTGAAGAGGTGGTCCCAGAGGTTGGTGTTGGCAGAGCCGCTGGGCTGGAACAGGGAGTTGAGGCCGGGGAAGCAGAAGATGTCCTGGCAGGAGCTGCAGGTGAGGCGGCGCTCGCTGTGGCCCTTGGGGCCACCTTGGCAGCTGGAGCAGCAGGGATGGAGGCTGGGGAGGGCTTTGGAGAGGCCTAGGGGGCTGGGGTTGGAGGACATCCTTGGAGGGCTGGTGGGGCTGAAGGGCTGGAGCTGAGGAGCTTGAGCTGGGAGGCCTGGGGCTTGGAGCTGAGGGGCCTTGGAGCTGAAGCCTGGTGCTGGTGCCTGGAGCTGGTGGTGCCCTGGAGCTGGTGCCCTGGCTGGTTCCCTGGAATCAGGTGGAGATGCAGGCAGGCTGGCTGGACAGGTTGCCAAGAGAGAGGTGGACCAAGGTGGTGGGGGAGTGCCTCAGCAGGGTCCCCCTAGAGCTTGAGGTTATTGATCTCCAGGCCAGTGGGCAGGTGATGGCAGGAGTAGACTGGTACAGGCTCCAAATTGAGGTGTGGGATTCCTCAATGCTCTGCCTTGTCCATTTGCTCCTCTCTCTTTTAGGTTGCCTTTTCTCTCTGAATACGTTGGGTAATAACCAGTGCAAAAGCAAGTGAAGAGCAAGTCAAACTCACTAAAAACACAAGACAATTGCACTAAAAGAACCTCGCGATTTTCTTATTAAACTCCACTAAAACTTTAGAAGCAAAACCCACAAAATCACATCACCTAAGTTCGTGTTTGGGTATAGGGTAAGGTAAGGTGATGAAAGGGTGTGTGTGTGGGCACAGGGTGAAGCAAGAGTGGAGGGAAAAGCAAGGCCCAGAGTAGGTAGGAGTGAAGGGATTGTGGGAGAGAGAGAGGGCGGACACTGGCTGAGAACCTTCTAGAAAGGCAGGATAAGCGTCCCCTTGGGTTCAAACTGAGATACCTACTTGGAGGCAAAGAAGTATGCGTCTCCTAAAGTGAAGGCAGACTACGATAGGGAACTTGGCTCACACTTCTGCGTGCTTGCGCAACACCTATCATAATACTTCATATATTCATATAATTCATATGTCAACAACTTAAATCAAATGTCCTACTCAACAAAAATCAACAAATACCACATCCTTAGAAAATTGTCAAATGTCAGCACATAATGTTATTGAAGGTGAAGAAATTCTTCAGTTAGTGGATTATGACAAAGGAGATGAAATACAGAACAACTCTCAGGTATATTCTCCATTGAAAGGGACTCAATTGCAGGGAAGGAAGTGACTCTTTTCGTGAACTCTGTGAGCGCCACCGAGACGGAGAAAGCGACGGCACAAGCACTCCTCCCCAGATCCCCCGCACTGTAGGCCCACCCGTTCTCAACCAAAGCTCCAATCCCATTGCCTCCCCCTACCAGACCTTCTCTAACCCCTCCCCAGCTGCTGAAGAAGCAATCAATCCCTATTCCAACCCCACTACCAGGCGCACTTGAAATAGCAAAAAGAAAACGAAAATTCACTTACTTTGACTGAGGCTGCCCCTGCCGTCCTTGTCGACTGTCGCCTGAAATGCTTCAGTGATTTTTGTTGCGGTTTTTTGATTCCAATAGCCATTAGAGAAATTGCTGAGAAAATAAACTGGAATGAAAATGTGAACAAACATTGGGGACAGTGAAGTCGTCGTTGGAGGCGATCTCCAGCTTGGCCCTCTTCCTCTTCAAGGCCGGCACCGCCTGATCCCCGAGCAAGCTGACATCCTCCAGTTCGTCCTCTGACAACTCCAGCTCGCGCTCGACAGCCCTCTTTGCCTCCGCTTTTTTCCCCATGAAGCTCATGGCCGATGATGTCGATATATTCGATGATGTCGATATATTTGCTGCAACCAATCACAAACGTAGCCCTACCATATCTACATACGCACCTACTGGGCAAACAAGGTGAGAGAGGGAGAGGGGTGGGGGGAAAAAGGGGCACAGAAGGGAGGGAGGGCGCATAGATGGGCCGCTGTGTTGTCTAGGCGCTCCTGTTTCCTTTCCCCCTCCCGCCACTCCGCCCCTCCAATGAAGTCGTCTGGCTTTTGACCTGCTTTAATAGGACAGACGTCTGATGATAAGAAGTCAGGAATTTTCTGCGCTGTCTAGACTAGCTACCTATAAGAAGTTTCCAAGTTACGGCATAAACCGGAAAATTCCAAAACCAAATATTATTAATAATTGTGATTTTTTGATAAATTTGGGTTTTTAGCAGACATGTATGAGCAGTTGGCGGAAGAGAACGGCGGCTACTTCCCTTTTGTGGCACACAGAATGCCGCATATTCTTCTACGAATCCTATCCTGGCTACACACCAGCGCTTACCTGAAGCTTCGCTTGACCTGCAAAGGCCTTGCGAGGGCCATTGCAGACACAGGCGGCGTCCCAGTAGCTGAGCTGATGCTATGGAGCGATTGCACCCAAGTCCGCTGCGTCCGCGGCATCGGCTTCAGCCCTAATCACATGCACAACACCTACGGAGGTGTAAGGTGATTTTTATGCAGCTGCACTTCTCTCCCCCCATGCCCTGCCTTCATTGCCTCCGCAATAACTTCTCTAACTTCACTGCATTAAGGCAAATCATTTTGCAGAGAGAGAACGGGCGATCTGTTCTGGATGGCTCCAAGAATCATCACCCTTCAATACGGAGGCCGATGGGGGGACTGGCTGAATCCTGAGCGTCCAGGAATGGTGGACTGGTCCGACAGCTGGTTTAGCCGCCTTCGCTTCGTGTACCTGGAGCGCTGCTTCCTGTCAGTGGAGTTTTACGGCAAGTTCATGGAAGCCTTCCGCCGGCGTCGATATCCTAGAGTCATTCACCGATACCCCTACTGCAGAAAGCCTATAACCTTCTACATCTAGTTCACTTTTCATTTGCCAAGCCCTAATATTTAGATAAATATTGTTTTAAAATTTCAGCAACTGTTTAGCGGACGGCTTTGATCCAGAACTTTTCGGTGCTTTTATGGCCACTGAAATTAAAGGCGATGCATTGTTTCTCTATGTAAGCTAATTTTATTTTCCCATTATCCATAAAAATCGTGAAATAAATCAATATTGCAGCAAAACACACGGACGCTTTTCCACCTGAAAGAAATCCTCGAGGCAGGCAGCTTGCTGAACTACCCGGGAAGCGTCCCCAACGTAGAGTACACATTCAAGCAAATTCATTGGATCTACTACTTTTTCCTGGCCTTTTTTCGAAACGGCGGACTTAACCGTAAAATTTATTCATTTTAAAAAATTTTTATAAATCAATAAATTTTTAGATTACGCTAATGTCGAATTCGAAGTCAAAAGGTTGGCTGAAATTCTTGTTTTGAATGCGTAAAAATTTTTCTGAAGGCCCTACAACAACTTTCGCCCATTTTTTGTGAACGGCATCCTGTTCAACATTACGCCTCCGCCTATGCCTTTGCTGGATGAGCTGTGCGACTCCCTCATTAACGGCATTCAAAATTGGCTCCTTCAGCCTTGCGATCACCCCAAAACCAGAGTCGTCATGTATGCCGCTTTCAGTAACACATTTTGCTTGAATGTTCGGGAAAAGCTAGAGCCCTACATTTCTTCCCATAAAAATCTCTCTTTATACCACCAGGAAACCCCCGTCCGTAAATCAATCATTAAGGGTAAAAGGAATGATTTAAAAAAGCTAGAAATTCATTTAAAACATGACTTGTTTGACTATTGAATTATTCTACTGCTTTGATGGGCATCGCATTTTGTGATTTGTGATTATAGGATTATAGGATTATAGGATTGTAGAAGATGAATAAATCAATTCAATCTCAAATGGAAACTAGCAAGCGGAAAGCAGAATCATAGAAAAAAGTGGGCTGCATAGAAGATTGGACTTTGATTTACGAGCAGAGCGAGCAGGCCAACCGCCCGACCTTGGTCATTTAGATAACAAAGTGGGCAGCAGAAAGCTAAGTAAACGTTACTGGCCAAGGACCTCTCAAACGACTGATAGTAAGAGAATAAAAGCAACACTGACTATGACTACCCTACCATATTCTACTGTGGCTGTGGCTGAAGAAAGAGAATGCAAAGCAGCTAATGATTGGCGGAAATATGAGGCTAGTAATTGGGGGAGGTGTGGAAAGAGTGCTTCATTGGGGTTCCATTGGGAGGAGTCATGAATGTGGAAGGAGGATGAGAAGGGGGCGGAGGATGGGCATAGGACTGAGGCTGATGCTGAGGATAGAGATGAGGGGCTGCTGACTGAGGTGGATGCGGGGCTAGAGGGGGCGGTGGCAGTTGCGGCGGGGGCACTTGAAACTTTGAGGGGCTGTCTGGGAAGGATGGATGGGAGGCTGCGGAGGCGGCGAGTGTCAGCTGATTCAGCATAGCCCCCAACTGCAGCACCTTCAAATCATACCACCCCCCTCAGTCTCAAAATAGCCAACCAATGGATAAGAGGCCTAGAAGGAACCTTGTCAGCGTCTGTGAGTTCATGAGCTTGCACCAGCTGACTCATCTGACGATAGGCCGCTTTGTAGGATTTGCAGGTCTCAAGACACTTAGCAATGGCTAATTGAAATGGGAATAGGTGAAAAAGAAGAAGCCTGTTTGAAGTAGACTGCCGTTCGCTCAGCCTCCTGATGACGGGCGGCCAGCTGATGCACCTCCTCCTGCTTCTGGAGCAGATGCTGGCGGCTCTTCTCCAGCTGCATGTTGCCTGCCATGGCCAGCTCCGACAGCGCCAACTGAACCTTGCTCGCCTCCCACCCGTTGAATGGGGAGGCCCCATTGAGGAAGTAGATGAAATTCCCATCATTCGGGAGACTGCCAGTCTCCAGACTGGGCATGGATGGGGGTGGCGGGAGAGAAAATGGAGGAGGAGGGTAGGATGGCTTCAGGGGAGGATAGCTCATGTTGGGATTCGTAGGAGGGTGGAAAGAAGGAGTAGAATGAAAGGAAGAAGGAGGAGGAGGCAGAGTAGGAAAGGGGGAAGGATGTTGGCGATCGGCAACAGGACACTCAAACTTATCATTGCCTTTCACACTCCAAATGGCCTTAAGTTTGGGCGAGCTGAGGGTAAGGAGGGGATCGGATTTGCCACTCTTCACTCCTTCACTCCCACTGTCCTGCTGAGGCATAAAAAAGGTTTGCTGAGTCCTAAGCCGCTCACTAAGAGGAATGAAAGGGGGCGTGTTTGGGTTAAGGGAGGATGAGAGGAGGAGGAGAGGCCCAGGTGAAGATAGGGACTCTGGCGGAGAAACATTGCGAGCCATTGGAGTGAAGTAGAAATCAGAGTCAGAAGTAGCAGAAGATTCCATTGTCTCTTTGCCGATAATCAATATGGAGTCATGGGGCCCCTAAAGGGGCAGATGCCGCAATGTACACCACAAGTGAGATACGGAACATTGCTCAACGCATTGGAGAAACAGGGACCCTCCCCTTGCCCCACTCTCAACACATACAAATACACACCAGCTCTCCATTCGCCCTGCCTACCCTCCCGCTCTTTTGTGGCCGCTCCTACAGTCCTATGCAGGATATGATTGACAGCTTTTGGCCTATCTACGCATAAACCCACTCCCATCCCTTCTCTCATCCACTACCTCATATCCCATACACAGCTTACTTTTCGGAGGCAGAGTGCAGCTGCTCCTAAGGAACTAGGAATCGAAAATGGTGGCCTTGGAGGACGCCATCTTTGACTGGATGCGAGAGACGGTGAGCTGGAGCAAGGGACGCTTCATGTTCAAGGTAAAGCCTTAAAAATTCTGCCTACAGATTGCTCCAGAGCTAGGGGATAAAGATAGGAGGGATTGAAGGTGAAAGATAGGAGGGATTGAAGGTGAAAGGGCTGCTGCAGCACTACAACTCGCCGGCGAAGAAGATGGTGGCGGGCATATACCGGAAGGAGGCCTGCGACCAGTTCCACGAGACGAACTACATGTGGGAGGTCCGCTGGGAGTCGGACTTCAACTACAGCGAAGCCCTCTTGCTGAAGAAGGCCAAGATGTGGCTCGCCATCAACGTCCTCGGCGTTCAATTTTCTTTTCTCTATGCCATATAGATAGGAAAGCAAAGGCAATTGCTGAAAATAGGACTTCATGGAACTGGTCGGGTGCGGTGACACAGTGGCACGGAACATCCTGTTCGTGGACGACATCTGCGAGGGGAAGGACCTGTATCAGAACTTCCTCATCGCCTACGACCTCCTCGCCTCCGCCATCTCCGCCATCCACAAGAACGGCGCCCTGGACGATGAAAAGGCTTGGCTCGAGATCATCTGGGACAAGATCGTACCCTTTTTCCCTCACTTCAAAAATTGGTGATAAAAATTGGATGCTAAAAAAGGGTGACGCGGAATGGATGGAGGAATTCGAGCTGGTGTATCCCAGCAAGCAGGCCTTCTGGCAGACCGTGGTCTGCCAGAACGGCGTGGAGATTGACTGGGACAACATTGTCGACTTCAAGGCCATGTACGACATCTAATCCCATCATCTACACCTACGCTTACTTCTATAGCCCCCTTTTTTAAGCCCTCTCTCTCTATCTCCCTATCGCCAGTCAAGTGAGCGATTCCTTTTCTTCAACTCTTTTCGCTTATCTTTTTCCCTATGCATATGACTCTCAATTACTAGTCAAAAGCAATTTATGAATCATTTTTCGATTTGCAATAAAGAAAAACTATGAAAAAAAAATAAATAAAAAAGCAAAAAAAAATGGAGCTGGCAGGATTCGAACCCGCGTCTCCCCTGGCATGTGGCACAATACTATGGGTTGCTGGCACAATAGAGTCCAAAGCTGGGGGAAATGCTAGACTGCTACACCACAGCCCCGTCTGACTGTCTACTAACTGTGCAGCACCCGAATCAGGTCGAAACAGATTCCTAACGCATGAAGAAGCTCGCTGTAATTGCTTCAATCATTCGCTTTAAAACTTATTGGAAATGTTTTCTAGGCTATTATTAATTTGTAACGATTGTTTTTAACGTAAGTATAATTGTTAAAAGCTTTGAATTCATGTGCATTTTCCTTCCTTTCAACTAGCGTCAGGATATCATGCTTGTCAGTTTGAATGCTTGAGGATGGGCAACCTCAACTATGTCGCCGCCCCGGCTTCATTTGTTTTCAGATTTCGGTTTTTATTGTGGTGCAAAAATTGCAATCAAAGCAAACTGCTATTTAAAATCTAGCCTATTGTTAGCTTGAGGATCTAAAAACTAGAAAGCAGTTGAATAAAACTATTTCAACTAATCTAAGAGAAATCTAAAACTAGTGTGAGGCAGGGAGAGGAATGAGGGGTGAGTTAGGCGGCCGCAGCTTCCGTCTCTCGTGCCAGGCGCCAGGCTCGCACTTCAACAATGCACCCGTGAACGAACGCCTCGTTCAACGTGATCATCCCCAGAGCCTTCATCTTGGAGTCCGTGTACTGAAAATTTGTCAGCTTATAATTCAGGTAGTGCAAATGCGAGAGCATTAAGAAAGGCAGTTGATTATAAAAGAAAATAAGGATATAAAGCCTTTTGAAGAAGGCATTTGAAGTTGGCGGAGCACTGCTCCCTGAAGACCTCAGCGTCCATGGCATCATCTTTGTCGTCAGAAAGCAGCCACAACTCCAGGTAGCGAACCTTCTCAGCCCTATTCATATAGAAGAAACCTTCCCAGCTCTCCTAGAATGAAGAAAACAAATAAAAGCTGAAGCAAATTGAAAGTTGAAAAATTTGCCTTCATGCGCTTAAAAATTGAGCGATTGATGGCTGAATTCATGGTCGGTAAGAGAGGCTGATAGGTTAAACGAAGGACTGAGGCAAGGCCTTAGGTACTGATTTACTTTTGACCTGCCTGCCTGCCTGGGCACCTGCCCGCCCACCCCTTCCTGCGTAATGTGTACAGTGTATGGATAAGGCATGTAAATAGCTTCCCCATTCCAAGTAATGTCGATTTGTTTTCTCAAGTAAACCACTGACCTATGTTTTGGGCAAATCAAAAACAAGGCCATTAAAAGCCTAGCATATCTTGAACATAGTCAAATGCTTCTGTGAAAGGATTGAAATCATCTGAAGGCTGATATTCAGTACGATCGAGTAGCGGCATTGTCGGAAGATCAGCCAGATCATGCCAAAAAGGAGTGCCCTAAAATTGAAAGCCTAGTTTATTGGAAGCTAAAAATGCACTTTGAATTCCGAACAATTGAAGTGAAAAGAGCCTCTGCCGTTTGGCGAGTAAGAGTATCGCCAGCGCCATCCAAATTTGCCAGATAACCCACAAGTTGAGCTAGCAGATGGCGATTGCACTGAATTCTGAAGTAGACTTGCGAAGGTTCATCATAAAGGTAGTATTGAAGAGCCAGTGCATCCATTTCCGAATACATACGCAAATGAGCCTTTTTAAAATAATTTTGAATGTAATTTTATGTAAAAAAATAAAAAATAGAACCGATAAAAACTTTGCAGTTGTCCAAGCGGTAGCTTTAAAATAGCTAATGCCATTGGTATAGGGACAGTTTATGAAGGTAGTGCCAGTGCTCAGAATCGTTTCAGCATTTTCGTCATCATAGAAAGACATATCATGCCAGCTAATGCCATCAGAATAAGGCCCACTTGACTCCTATAAAATCAATACCAAAGAAATTCCAATTTTTGATTGGAAAAAACTTGAAGCATGTAGCCGCACCTTCCGGCCATTTTCCTAAGAGCACCATAAGCAACGCTAATAATATCAGCCATTGGCTGGCCATCGTGAATAGCTATAGCATTAATTGAGGTAAGAGGCTTTTAGGCTTTTGTGAGGAGAACTTGCAACTTCTTGAAGAGGATAAGAATCAACCGCATGAAAATCTTGCTAACTAAGGGTTTGTTTTGAAGAGATAAGCAGAAGTACACAGCTGAAAGCCTTCTAAGCAAATAGCTTTTTCACCGTCAACTTTTATCTATTCTTCAGTATAAGTTAAATAGCGTCTATAATTATTTTGAGTATTTTTCAAAAGAAATTGTAAGGATGGAAGAGGTGGCGACTCTAAGCTGGCAAGTGCAAGACGATTTCTCTCAGCACTACGGACTCACGCACCGCTCAAATACAATTTGCGATTCAATCTCTTTTAGACTATGTTTTGTTTTTTTGTGATTTTTTTAATAAATCAAAAACAGATTATTTTTTATGAGCTTTTTTATGAAAGTTTTGAAAAACCACCCTAGCATCCATAGTGAACAATTTTCCTCCCCACTCAACCCTACGCTTTTAGCCTTTCCCCCCCTATTCATTTTTTCTCCCCTTCTATTTTTTTTTATTTTTTTTTATTCTCTTTTTTTATTTTTTTTTTTTTATTTATTTTCCTTTCCCTTTTTCTAAAGTAATAAATATGTTGGTTTTGGGTGGATAGGGATGTTAAGCGTATGGGGTGATGGGGGAGAGGAAATGAGTATACTACTAATGTGTTCATGCATTAATTAGTTTGTGCGCTTCTACTTTCTTATTTGTTTTTTCAAACACGCTATCTATAAAAAATGTCTGCTTATAAAAAATAAATTGTTTTTTTAAATATTTTATTTTTTATTAAAAAAATAAAAATCAAAAACATTAGCGTCTATAAAAGTCCATAGTGTTGAATCGATTAAATTGTCAGAGTAGGGAGGTATTGTGTTGCAGCTGTGAAAGTCGGTAGGATGCCACGCTCGCCAGAGAAGATCGCTGCCTCTTCTGCGACTTCCCCAGCTTCAGCAGATGTTCCGGCCAGCCCTCTTCCATCCTTACAAATTTTGCTCTTTGAAAAATACTCAAAATAAATATCAGACGCTATTTAACTCTAAGTTACTGAAGATATAAGATAAAAGTTGACGGTGCAGTTGGTGAACTGAAAAAAAGTCCTTAAATTTCGCTTAAGAAGGCTTTTCAGCTGTGTATACTTCTGCTTATCTCTTTCAAAACCCTTAGTTAGCAAATTTTTCATTGCGTGTCTGATTCTTATCACTCTTCAAGCAAGTCTCTTGCAACTCTTCTGTCTCACAAAAATCCTCAAAATGCCTCTTAGCTCAATTAATTCTGAATACAATGGTCAGCCAATGGCTGATATTATTAGCGTCGCTCATGCTGCTCTTAGGAAAATGGCTGAATGCTGTGGCTACGTTCTTCTAGTTTCTCCTCAATCAAAAATTGAATGTTCTTTGCTATTGATTTTATAGGAGTCAAGTGGGCCTTCTTTTGATGGCATTAGCCGGTTCAATATGTCTTTCTATGATGCGGAAAATGCTGAAACGGTTCTGAGCACTGCCACGAGCTTCATACACTGTCCCTATACCAATGGCATTAGCTTTTTTAAAGCTAACGCTTGGACAACTGCAAAGTTTTTATCGGTTCTTTTTTTTAATTTTCTTAGATAAAATTACATTCAAAATTATTTTAAAAAGGCTCATTTGCGGATGTATTCGGAAATGGATGCTATGGCTCTTCAATACTACCTTTATGATGATCCTTCGCAAGTCTACTTCAGAATTCAGTGCAATCGCCATCTGCTCGCTCAACTTGTGTCTTATCTGGCAAATTTGGATGGCGCTGGCGATACTCTTACTCGCCGAACGGCAGAGGCTCTTTTCACTTCAGCTGTTCGGAATTCAAAGTGCAGTTTTTAGCTTCCAATAAACTAGGTTTTCATTTTAGGGCACTCCTTTTTGGCATGATCTGGCTGATCTTCCGACAATGCCGCTGCTCGATCGTACTGAATATCAGCCTTCAGATGATTTCAATCCTTTCAGAGCTGCATTTGACTATGTTCAAGATATGCTAGGCTTTTAATGGCCTTGTTTTTTGATTTGCCCAAAACATAGGCCAGTAGTTTACTTGAGAAAACAAATTAACATTATTTACATGCCTTATCCATACACTGCACACATTACGTAGGCAGGGGCGGGCGGGCAGGTGGCCAGGCATGTTAAAAGTAAATCAGTACCTAAGGCCTTGCCTCAGTCCTTCGTTTAACCTATCAGCCTCTCTTACCGACCATGAATTCAGCCATCAATCGCTCGGTTTTTAAGCGCCTGAAGGCAAATTTTTCAACTTTCAATTTGCTTCACCTCTTATTTGTTTTCTTCATTCTAGGAGGAGTGGGAAGGTTACTTCTATATGAATAGGGCTGAGAAGGTTCGCTACCTGGAGTTGGGCTGCTTTCTGACGACAAAGATTGCGTCATGAACGCTGAGGTCTTCAGGCAGCAGTGCTCCGCCAATACGAAAACGCCTTCTTCACAAGGCTTTATATCCTTATTTTCTTTTATAATCAACTGCCTTTCTTAATGCTCTCGCATTTGCACTACCTGAATTATAAGCTGACAAATTTTCAGTACACGGACTCCAAGATGAAGGCTCTGGGGATGGGCGAGTTGAACGAGGCGTTCGTGCACGGGGGCCTTGGTGAAGTGCGAGCCTGGCGCCTGGCACGAGAGACGGAAGCTGCGGCCGCCTAACTCACCCCTCATTCCTCTCCCTACCTCACACTAGTTTTAGATTTTCTCTTAGATTAGTTGAAATAGTTTTTTATTCAACTGCTTTCTAGTTTTAGATCCTCAAGCTAACCACAGGCTAGATTTTAAATAGCAATTTGCTTTGATTGCAATTTTTGCGCTGTCGCAATAAAAAA
The DNA here is from genome assembly GCA_030248095.1 of Ptycholaimellus sp. GST1_10. NCBI lineage: Eukaryota > Metazoa > Nematoda > Chromadorea > Chromadorida > Chromadoridae > Ptycholaimellus > Ptycholaimellus sp. GST1_10. Next base: position 22,598 of record JASANA010000445.1, read on the forward strand.
CCGAAACGAAAACAAATGAAGCAGAAGTAGTCTCACAGTTTATCACGCAAGTTGAGGTTGGAGGAGGAGGTGGTGGGAATGAAGGGAAGGAGAGGGTCTACTATGAAGCATGAAGTTGGGGAGCAGCTCTCCGTTGGTGCCTTGAGTCGGGGCGGCGGCGCCATAGTTGAGGCTGCGTTTGAAGAAAGGACTCGTCTGCCCACCCTCAAGCATTCAAACTGACAAGCATCCTATGCCAGATGCAAGAAAGGAAGGAAGGAAAATGCGCATGAATTCAAAGCTTTTAACAATTACACTTACGTTAAAACAATCGTTACAAATTAATAAGTTGCTTAGAAAACATTTCCAATAAGTTTTAAAGCGAATTATTGAAGCAATTACAGCGAGCTTCTTCACGCGTTAGGAATCTGTTTCGGCCTGATTAGGGTGCTGCACAGTTAGTAGACCGTCAGACGGGGCTGTGGTGTAGCGGTCTAGCATTCCCCCCGCCTTGGACTCTATTGTGCCAGCAACCCATAGTATTGTGCCACATGCCGGGGGAGACGCGGGTTCGAATCCCGGCAGCTCCAATTTTTTTTTTTCTTTTTTATATATTTTTTTCATAGTTTTTCTTTATCGCACATCGAAAAATGATGCGTAAATTGCTATTGACTAGTAATTGAGAGATATATGCGTAGGTAAAAAAATAAAAAAGCGAAAAGCGTTGGGGAAAAGGAATCGTTAACTTGATTGGTGATATAGAGGATTTAAAAAAGGGGGCTATAGAAGGAAGCGTAGGAGTAGGTGATGGGGTTAGATGTCGTACATGGCCTTGAAGTCGACGATGTTGTCCCAGTCGATGTCCACGCCGTTCTGCTCCACCACGCTCCGCCAGAACTCCATCTTGCTGGGGTACACCAGCTCGAAGTCATCCATCCATTCCGGGTCGCCCTTTTTTAGCATCCAATTTTTATCGCCAATATTTGAAGTGAGGGAAAAAGGGTACGATCTTGTCCCAGATGATCTCCAGGCGAGCCTTTTCATCGTCCAGGACGCCGTTCTTGTGGACGGCGGCGATGGCGGAGGCCAGGAGGTCGTAGGCGATGAGGAAGTGCTGGTAGAGGTCCTTCCCCTTGCAGAGGTCGTCCGCGAACAGGATGTTCCGTGCCATTTGGTCACCGCACCCGATCATTTCCAGGAAGTCCTATTTTCAGCAATTGCCTTTGCTTTCCTATCTATATGGCATAGAGAAAAGAAAATTGAACGCCGAGGACGTTGATGGCGAGCCAGACGTTGGCCTTCTTGAGCAAGATTGCTTCGCTGAAGTTGAAGTCCGGCTCCCAGCGGACCTCCCACATGTAGTTCGTCTCGTGGTACTTCTCACAGGCCTCCATGCGGTAGATGCCTGCCACCATCTTCTTCACCGGCGAGTTGTAGCGCTGCAGCGGTCCTTTCACCTTCAATCCCTCCTATCTTTGCCTTCAATCCCTCCTATCTTTATCCCCTAGCTCTAGAGCAATCTGTAGGCAGAATTTTTGAGGCTTTACCTTGAACATGAAGCGCCCGTCACTCCAGTCCACCGTCTCTTGCACCCAGTCAAAGATGGCTTTCTCCAAGGCCACCATTTTCGATTTCTACTGCCTCAGGAGCGGCTGCACTCTGCCTCCAAAAAGTAAGCTGTGTCTTGGATATGAGCCAGTGGATGAGAGAAGGGATGGGCTGGGTTTATGCGTAGATTAGACCAAAGCTGTCAATCATTTCCTGCACAGGACTGTAGAGGCGGCCTGAAAAGAGCGGCAGGGTAGGCGGGGCGAATGGAGAGCTGGTGTGTATTTGTATGTGCTGAGAGCAGGGCAAGGGGAGGGTCCCTTTTTCTCCAATGCGCTGGGCAGTGTTCCGTATCTCACTTGTGGTGTACATTGCGGCATCCGCCCCTTTAGGGGCCCCTTGAGCCGGCAAAGAGACAATGGAATCTTCTGCTACTTCCTCTTCTGATTTCTACTTCACTCCAATGGCTCGCAATGTTTCTCCGTCAGAGTCCCTATCTTCACCTCTCCTCCTCCTCTCATCCCCCCTTAACCCAAACACGCCCCCCTTCGTTCCTCTTAGTGAGCGGCTTAGGACTCAGCAAACCGTTTTTATGCCTCAGCAGGACAGTGGGAGTGAAGAAGAGAAGAGCGGCAAATCCGATCCCCTCCTTAGCCTCAGTTCGCCCAAACTGAAGTCCATTTGGAGTGTGAAAAGCGATGATAAGTTTAAGTCCCCTGTTAGCGATCGCCAACATCCTTCTCCCTTTCCTACTCTGCCTCCTCCTCCTTCTTCCCTTCATTCTACTCCTTCTTTCCACACTCCTACGAATCCCAATATGAGCCATCCTCCTCTCCCTCCTCCTCCATTTTCTCTCCCGCCGCCCCCATTCATGCCCGGTCTGGAGCCTGCCAGTCTCCCGAAGGACGGGAACTTCATCTACTTCCTCAATGGAGCCTCCCCATTCGATGGGTGGGAGTCGAGCAAGGTTCAGTCGGCGCTGTCGGAGCTGGCCCTGGCGGGCAACATGCAGCTGGAGAAGAGCCGCCAGCATCTGCTCCAGAAGCAGGAGGAGGTGCATCAGCTGGCCGTCCGTCATCAGGAGGCTGAGCGAACGGCAGTCTACTTCAAACAGGCTTCTTCTTTTTCACCTATCCCCACTTCAATTAGC
>JASANA010000447.1:0-50379 GCA_030248095.1 Ptycholaimellus sp. GST1_10
GCAGTCTCATCTTCCTTTCCTTGTTCCATTTTTCATGGGTGGCGTAGAGAGCTGGGGGCTTCCGTCCATGTCATTGTGGGATGAGGAAGGAGTCCGGGTTGGTGGAGTCCAAGTGGATCCACAGCTTGCGGCCGTGATTGTCCTCTATGTCTAATGTCGCTTTGTCCTCCAGCTGCCTCTCCGTCTCCCTCTCACAGGCTTCTTCCACCTCGTCCTCCCTCATGTAGCAGGCAAGCAGCATGTGGCGTTGCCTCATCGCCAGTTCCGCTTTTTCTTTGAACTCGGGAGGGTTGTCGCGAGTGCATTGGAGGGCCAGGAGCTTGGCAGTGTTCTTGGGTGGTCGGGTAGGCTGGGTGTTGCTGAATTCTTCCAATGGTTCTCCAGCGAGGTAGGCTTCTTGGAAGTGGCTGAATCGGAGTTTCTTTTTGCAAGTGGAGCAGCATGGAGGGCTGGCTGGAGGCTCCTTCTGGCGCTTCTTGCCAGAGGAGAGATTCTTGGTGGCAGAGGAGCATTTGAGGATGCTGCGGATGGGGGGTGCTGGGTGGTCATCTTTGTCATTCACGGCTGCTTCAGATGCTGTGTCGGATGTCTCTTCCCAGACAGGCGCATCCTCCTCCTTGCCTGACCCCTCCATGATATCTTCGGGCTCCTTGTTGGGGTTTGGAGGTTTGTCATAGGTGTGGAGTTGCGCTTCTTTGCCCATGTTGTAGATGGATTCATCGTCCCGCTTTGTCTTCATCTTTGTCTTTGCGCCTTTCTCAGAGTCCTCCTCATCACCTTTGCCTTGCTCATCACCTTGCTCGGGTGCATCGCTTCCCTCTGGGGAGGGAGGAAGAAGGAAGGGTTTGGGGTGGGGCTTGTAGAGGAGGGGAATTAGGGAGCAGATGTGGTGGTCGAGGATGGTCGGTTTTGTTTTCCCGCCTTTCACGCGCTTGTTGACCAGGACTTTTGCCATGAGGGGCTTCTCCTCCTTCTTATCTCCTGCGGTGTAGGTGGGGAGGAAGCCGATGATGCATCCAATGTGGAAGGTGTGGCAAGGCGCGTTCTTGTTGTACAGTCACACCAGCTCTCCTTCCATTGGAGGGTGAAGGGATTCATGGCATCTGGGTTTGGAGTAGTGCTTCCGCTCCGCTATCAGCATGTTCTTCAGCTCCTCAATGTACACCTTCCAGACTTGGTCCAGGACCGCTTCTCGGTGTTGGTAGATGTTGAGGAGGTGCGTGGGCTTGTACTTCTTGTTGGTGTAGGTTTTGGCGGGAGCGGGAGGAAGGACGAGTTCCAGGTTGGGGTAGAGGAAGTGGGCAGGGGTGAGGACTTGAGGTTCTTCCCCGTAGAAAAGAGGGGGCGGCAGTTGAGGATGGCCTTGACCTCCTGCGGCATGGGCTGCATGTTTAAGAATTTGATCGTCTGCTCCTTGTTCTCCACCTTCATCTTGGCCAGCACCTTGGCCACCATTCCCACTGTTCTCTCCACCAGTCCGGAAGAGGCTGGATGGTAGGGAGGAATGGTGCAGAGCATGGTGCCACGAAGGGGGAAGTAGGTCTCCAGGATGTCCACATTCTGCTGGCTCAGATTGATGTCAGTGTAGTCGGAGAGGGAGAGGGTAGCCCAGACAAGCTGGGAGCCATTGTTGCAGTAGACCTCGCAGGGGTAGCTGAAGCATCCGGTGAGGGTGTAGATGGCGCCAAGGATGGTGGGTCAGTCGATGCAGTGGACAAGGGCCAGGCCAACTCCTCTGGTCACCTGACAGGTGTAGACTAGGACATAGGCCTTGCCTAGGCGGTAGTCTTGCACTTCTGTCACTTCATTGGATCCCTTCTCCTTCTTCTTCTTCATCTTGCCAGTTTTGTAGAGGACCTAGTAGGGTCCCTTGAGGTCCATGGCCACATTTTTCATGATGCTCCTCTTCTTGAAGCAGATGGCCGGGTAGGAGTGGAACTGAGGGGCCGGGAAGGGCATCGCCTCCATGTGGCGGCATGTGGCACAGAAGTTCAGCGCTGCTCTCACTTTCCTTGCTTTTGACATTATCCAGTAGTGCTGATGCATCATGGCTAGCATGGACTTTGTCTTCATGTGTCCCACCAGCTCGTAGTAGTGTAGGATGAGGAGGATGGTGAAGGGGTGCTCATTGGGCAGGAGGACGGGGTGCTTGGCATCCAAGGGCAGCATCATTTGCTCCAGCCTTGCTCCACAGCGGATGAGACTGGTGTCAGAGAGCTGGAGATCAAGGCTGCGGATGAGCTGTGTGACATGAGCCGGCGCTTTTGTCTGTGGATTCTCAAGGGCCTTGAGGACGCTTTTGAAGCAGTGCAGCTGCAGATGGCGCACCCAGAGCTCCTCTGCGGCTTCTTTCTCTGCGGCTGTGATGGGGCCCTTGGGGACGGGGTGCTGGCGCAGAAACCTCCTCTTTGCTCTCGTTGCCTGGATGGTGGAGTTGAGGAGGTAGTTAAAGGTCTTGCCGATGAAGTGCTGCGCCTGGAAGCCAAAGGGTCCTTCCACCGCATCTTCCATCAGTGCCTTTCTTGTTGTTTGGACCATGCAGTGCATTGGTGGTCTGGCAGCAGAGACCTCATGGCTGTCCACCAGCTCCACAATGTCTACTGTGGTGGGGTGCTGGTAGGAAGGGAAGTCCTATGGCTCTCCTTGTGCCCAGCTGGGTCCATGGAACCAGAGGTTGAAGTTCTCAGGTTCCTTCATGTCCTCAATGGACAGGCCTCTGGATGCCATGTCCGCTGGGTTCTGGCCAGTTGAGACATGATGGATGGAGAAGCCCAGCTCTGCCTAGAGCTCTCGGATTTTGGTGATACGATTCTTGGTGTAGATGGTGGGCCCCCTGCCGTTGTGGCATTGCTGGAGGGCGATCAGGGAGTCTGTGTACAGCCGCATCTCCCACACCTGGATGTCAGGAGGAAGATGGTCTTGAGAGCTTTTGCAGCCTTTTCCAAGGCCAGCAGCTCCATCTTCTGCATGTCATCCAGTTTGACTGGGTTGGGAGAGGCCTTGGCGAAGAGGAGGGTGCAGAGTGCTCCCTGAGTCTTTTCCTTGTGGCATCCCTGGCCATCGTAGAGGACTACGGCCTGCATGGCCTCCCGATTTGTGTAGGTGTGGCTGTAGATGCCAAAGCCATGGGCCCTGTTGCTGGCATCAGAGAAGCCAAGCAGGGTGATGGTGATTGTTCCCAAGGGGATGGAGAGCTTGACTGGCCCCGTCTTCCAGCACTGGGTGTGTAGGACCTGGGCTGAGAGCTCTGCTGGGAGGAGCGTCCAGGGCTCCTTGACTGGTGATGGTAAGGGGAAGAGGAGTAGGAGTTGTGTTTCTGATGCCCATCTCTCTTCTCTGGGGTTTCTCAGAAGCCGGAGTCTTTCCTCTCACGGCTTGCCTTCCTTTCATGAGATCCATACTCTCTGTTGCATCCACTCTGCTTCTCCTCCTGTCTTTCTTGCGAGTGGCGATGAGTGCCATAGAGATGGTAGCAGAGGGCAGTATGGTGGGAGTTGATGTGGCACTCGCTGCAGGAGCTGTGATGGCCACACTGGTCGGACATGTGCCCCTTCTTGAGGCACTTGTAGCAGTGGTTGTACTTGGCGATATGTTCCTTCCTCTCCTCTGCTGTCTTGTAGGCCTTGCAGTTTTTGTCCTTGTGGCTGCCGAGGCAGAAGGCACATCTGTCTCCCCTCGGCTCCAGCTGCAGCTCCCTGTCTTCCTGGTCCATTCCAGCCGTCAGGGAGATGTAGCACTATGTTGCTGATGCTTGCCTCTTCTTGTCCTTGTTGTACTCTCCCAGCAGCAGATCCCTCCTCCTCAGTTTCTCTGCCTCCTGGCTCAGGATGGGGATGAGGTGGTTGAGAGTGATCTGGTGGGCCTGCAGACCAGGGAGCTTGTTGACAATGCAGTTGTGGAGGTTGGGCGGGAGCTTGTAGAAGACACCCTTGGCCAGGTGCTGCAGCCCTTTGTCAGGTAATCTGCATTGTTCCCACAGAAAGCAGTACTTGGCCTTGAGAGTGTTGTTGAACATCTTCAGGTTCTCGTTGGATACCTTGGGAAGGTCCTGGATCTCCTCCTGGGCGCAGGAGATGAGGAGGGAGGGGTTGTTGTAATCGTGGTCCAGGCTCTGCATGATGAGGTTGTAGTTGGTGGGATCAGCACCGTACATCTTGGTCAGCCTGGACGGTTCCCCGGAGAGGGCCTCCACCAACAAGAGCACAAGAGCATCCTCTCCACTGGCGTATAGGCAGTGGAGTCCATGTAGTTAGTCCAGAGATTGCGCCAGTGATGGTACTTGAGGGGGTTCCCACTGAACTTGGGCACTTCCAGCTGGGGCCTCATTGAACACAGTTGCTCTCTGGCAAAGAGTTGTGTGAGCTGAGTCAGGGCTCCAACAATCTGGCCTTGCTCATTGACGGCAGGGGTGGCCTGCTGTGGATGCAGGGGAGGCACTGTGCTTGCTCGGTCTGCCTGGTAGTAGTGGTGTTGGGGCTCCAAAGCTTGTGGCGGTGGTTCTTGTGCCTGAGGATGCAGTCCTTGTGACTGCGGAGGCAGCCCGTGTGGCTGCTGAAGCAGCCCATGTGGCTGCTGAGGCAGCGGTGGCAGCCTTTGCGGTGGTGGGGGCCCTTGCGGCAGTGCTTGCTGAGGCGGTAGCTGTTGGCCCTGTAGCGTTGGCAGCCACAGCTGCAGCTGTTGCTGCAAGGGCAGGTTGTAGAGCTGTTGCTGCAGCCTTGGTTGCACCGGGTAAGTTGGTGGCTGAGAGGTGGCTCTGTAGACTCTGCTGTTCACTTGTCCCCATTGGGCTTGGGGGGCAGAGTGGGCAAAGTTGATGAGCATGCTTCTCTCCAGCTCTCTCACCTCATCTCTACTCATCTTTCTGCTTGGACAAGTGATGGGTCCCGGATGGGGGTCTGGGAGGCTGGCTGGAAGTGGAGGTGCCAGTTGGGCTGGGACAGGGTCCCGCTCCTGGACATCCTTTGGTTCCCAGCCAGTGGCGCCATGTTGGTGATGGACACAAGGAGTCAAAGAGGTGACAGCTCGTCGAAGGTCGGCCATGACCTCCAGTGAGTCTGGCAGTTCTCCAGGGGCCAGTTTGGGGATGTCCCCTGGCCAGTAGAAGTCCCGCGGGATGCCTGAGTGATTGTGTCTGGGGAACTGAGGCTGTCTTCCAGTGACATCAGAGCAATATCTGTCCGCCACCACGTTGCTCAGCGCTGGTCTTGGCAGTGGCTGCAGTGCTTGATTGCATGAAGCAGGTCTGATAGGCATGAAGGGGTCTTGGGTGCGTCCCTGCGGCATGAGTCCATGCTGAGGCGGCTGCTGACTGTGGCTCAGTGGCTGACAGAGGTGTCCAGTTTCCTGATTGTGTGAGCAATGGCTTTCTCCGCCTTGAGAGGGCCTGGAGAACATGGGCTGGACGGGCCCCCGCATGGATCCCACAGCCATCTGGGTGGGCACTGTGGGTCCGGCTTTGGGCGCTGTGGCCCCTGCTGCGGACGATTGATTCTGCTCCAGCATCAGGCTGGCAGCTGATCCGGCTTGCGCAGCAGCTGGCGCGCCCTCTAGAGGAGGCAGGCTGTCTTGGAGATCATTCATGTTGGCGAGGGGTCCAGAAACTGAGGCGTTGAGGCTGGGCTGGGTCTGGATGGGTGGGTTTTGGGCAATGGGGGGTACTGGAGGGGGTTGGGCCGGGGTCAGGTGCAGTGATTGGATGGGGGTCTGTCGATTGAGGTGGTGCTCTTCTCCTCCTCCTGCAGGCAACTGATTGCCATTGAAGGAGAAGGACTGGGAGATGATAGGGGGAGGTGTGGTTGGATCTGGGAGGATGGTGCTCAGGAGTTGCTCAGGAGTGACTGAGTAGCACAGTTTGCCCAGTCGATCCGCCTCCTTCCTGCACTCTTCTCTCTCCCTGCTGAAGGAGAGCTCCATCTTGTACTCGGGGGCTCTGGGATGTGAGGGAGGGAGGTTCTTGAGTAGCAGCTCCAGCGCATTCACTTGATAGCCAGACTTGTTGAGGCAATCAATGGTGTTCTTGTATGCACTGGCAATGTCCTTGTCCCAGTGACCACTGATGGATTGCATCTGGCTTCTACTGTCATCCTCCCAATCCTTGGCAGTAGTGTAGCATGTAGGAGGCAGAGGGGCCAAAGGAGTAGGGAGGAGGAGGTCCTGGAGGGGTGGGTCCCACAGGGAGGGGTCCACTGGAGCTAGGAGGTGCTGAGCTGGCTCGGGGGCCAGGTAGTAGGGGTTGTAGTTAATCTTCTTGCAGGTGGTGGAGCAGAAGTTCCAGATTATCTGCTCCAGCATCTCCCTCACACCCACCAAATCTTCTCTGATTCCATCCAGCAGGGGTTGGAGGTTGTCGGGGTGGAAGATGTCCTGAGAGACGAGTTGGAGGAGGATGGACATGCCGTCTCTGTTCTGGTCCTCAAAGCACGTCTGGCAGAAGTAGCCCTCCTTGAAGTTGTTGAGGAGGTACTGGCAGAGGTTGGGCAGAAGCGGAGGTCCTCTGGGTTGATGCTGGCCTCCAAAGAGCCCATCGTGCATGGGAAACAGAAGCTCTGGCGGCAGGTCCGGCAGTTGATGGGCGCGGCGGGTGTGCTGGTGTTGCCGCAGCGAGAGCAGGTGAAGTTGGAGCTCATTGTCACAGCAGGTGTCGCAGTAGTGCCAAAATGACAGCTGCTGGTGAGGCAACAGCTTGCTGGCGTCTCCAAACTTCCTTCCTTCTCACCAGTGCTAAAAAGAGAGATTGTGGCAGGAGGGAGGAAGGATAGAATAGAAGGAATGGGAAAGGAGAAGGGAGGGAAGGGGGAAGGGTAAGTGACACAGAAGGAAGTAGGCAACTTTGCTGACACTGAGCCTGTCTTACTCCTGTCTTGTCATTGTTTCAGTTCTGGTGATTGTCTTGGCATCTTTTGCTGGCTTTCAAACACAAACTAGGCAGACTAATTGTTATTTTATTCTAACTTTCATCTGCCCATCTGTTTTGCATTGCGTGGATTGATCCTGGTTGCCTTTTCTCCTTTCGCAAGGCTCAAACTGAAGCTTGCAAGGAGTCTCATCAAAACCGCTAATGCATAATTTCTAGAGAACTGCTTGCAGCTTGACGGGAGACTGTTCCAGAAGGCGGCCTAGTCATCCTTTCTTGTGAAAGTAGACTTGAACGGCCTCAGTTCAGAATAAGTTGATTATAAGTCGGCTTGGTCAGAAGTGTCTAGAGAGAGTAGAAAGGAAAGGGAAGGGAGGATTGAGGGGTTAGAAAGGGGGTGTAGAGAAATGAAAAAGGGGGGGTGTGGAATAGGCAAAACGCAAAACACTGAGACTCCTAAAGGGATAGAGGAAAGAGAGAGGGGGATGTAGGGTTGATAAGAATGAGTGCTGTCCTTGGCAGGGAGATGAGAGCAAAGTGGGAGTCAGGATAGAGGGTGAAGAAGGGGGGTGTAATGTTGCCTGGGCAGCAACAAGGCTCTCCGCTTCCTCTCACAGGATGGAAGGATTGAGCAGGTAGTGCCAGGATGGGTAGAGAGGGGAGAGAGGGGAAGTGGGGTGGGTGGGGTGTGTCTGGGCTAGGGGAAGGAGGGAGGGGGTGTAAAACCAGATAGCGGGAAATAGAGGTGCTAGTGATGGGTGTGGTTTGTCATGGGCAGCCTTGAATAGGCAGCTGCCAATCTGGGCTTGCTGCTCCAGGGGCAGATGCAGCTGTTGCTTGTTGACTCCTGACAAATTGGCTGATGAAGAGGTGAGGACAAAGAGCCTCATTTAACTGGTTCTGGATAGACTGATGATCACCAATGACAAAAATCCTCTCTCTGAGCTGCTGACAAGCTTCCCATCTTCTGCTTTGCACCAGCTTGCTTGAGACTGGTACAAAGATCCCAGAGATAAGTCCATCGAGATAGAGCTCTGGGATTCCTCTGTCCTTCCCTAATGCCATCACAACGTAGGGTCTGGTGAAGAAACTGGCCAGTGCACATTCACCAGGGGATTTCGGCGAATGGAGGCAGGACTCCAGTGGAAGCAGGAATATTGAGGGGGCTGGATGACAGCTGTCCCTCTGCTTGGCTCCGCTCAGTTGGGGTAGCCTGTGGCAGCCTTTTCTGCCCGAATTGATGATTGACGAAAATGGCAAGGTCAACACTGAAGTTGCAGTCTCAGAATGCCATCAAATGCATTTCTGAGATTGGCAGATGAACATGAATGGAATTCTCACTTTACACCCGCAGGTCAGCAATAGAGAAATCTGTTTTACCGAAAATGCAGTCTGTCAATTGCCAGGTTGACTATGGGTCAGCTAGGCAGTGCAGACAGGAGAGTCCAGAGCAGGCAATGGTGATGCAGCTTGTAGCCAGACAGCAGCAGCTGTTGGCAGGTCTTTTGGAGATCCGTACTGTCTGAAGAGTTGCAAGCTGTCATTCTCCCGATATAAAGAAGACAGTGCTTGGACAGTTGCTGGCAGCACAGGCAGCAGTCAAATCAAAAGGGACACCCTTGTCCAGTTGCTTGCATCCAGTTGCAATTGGCCCTTGCAGTCGCGAACTGGTGGAATGGCAAAAGCCTGCTTCTTTGCCCCACAGGGGGTCACAAAGGAAGGCCTTCCGCTTTTCCAATGCCTTTCAGCTCTGTCTCCTTCTGTACACAATGTGCAAGTTGGAGGAGAGGTGAGGGAGGCCGTAGGATAGCAATCAATGATGAGGTGGTCAGTCGTCCAGACAATGTTGTTGGAGTTGCACAGCATGGCCATGCTGGCACTGAAGCTGGGGAAGTCGGTGGGGATGCTGTTCATGCTGATGGGGTAGGCATCCAAACAATCACTTAACTGCTTGCCGAAAAGATGTGCATTATTCTGCGGAGCTTTGCAACATAGACATTGACTCTTTCTCTCCTTCAGCAGGTCGTAGGAAAGCGTAAGAGTGGGATGGTGTTAGATGGAGACGGAGGGGGGTGAGGGAAGAGGAGGCGGTTCGCCAGAGCCGGTTCTGATGACCTACATTCCTTCATCTACCACATCGTCATAGAGCAGTGCATTTCACACATAGTACACTAAGTAATACATGTAAAATAAATCAAGATGTCCTATAATGATTAAAATTGAAGTATTAAGTCCTTGTTAGTTATTGATGGCTATTGCATTAGGTGATTGGGGAATGTCCTAAACTGTATGTAAGACATTGGGAAATGTAATGAACCGTACATAAGAAATGTAATTATATATCTGGCGCAAATAAAATCGGAAAAGTGCAGAATTGCTTACAGTTGCTTACAAAAAATGATCACCGCCTTTTTATGGATTCTCTCTTCTTTGGCCAACCTAGTTTCAAAACTTGGGCCGTGCGAGTGGAGCATAAGCACAGTACCCTCTTAGCCAAGGACAAACCCTATTGTGGACCTATTGTAGACTTAGTAAAAAATCGTAAAAAAACCAACTGGCATTGAGCCCGGCATTCCTGGTATAATCGTTTAACAATCCGGCATGGCCCTGTATTTGGCGGCGTTTCACTGAAACTTTGAAATTTGTCAGCCACTTTAAGTCTGAAGACATATGCAGGGAGCACATGTTGTCCTGGCTGCACAAGGATAACAAAGCCAGGGACAGGAGTTTCAGCACTGTCAAAGCTGGCAGAGTCATCCTATTGCTTCAAGGTTTGGCGGGCGACTTTGAATCTTACCTGACTTTAAGAGCAAGCCTGGCTGGGAAACTCTCCAGATTATGCAAAAGTTTCTTTGACCCAGTCCGCCTCTTTTGTTGACCAGTTCTCACTGTGTTTGGAAGTCTGCGATTACTTTGAAAAGGCGGCTTTTCTGTACCTCAACACAATCTCATCAGCTTTCTAAAAGCTCAGTGTTTGCTTTTATTGCTTTTAGGTGTGGTTCTTGAACCAAAGCTTCATTGCAGACTCTACACTGCACATGAGGAAAGAAAAATTTAAGGCTATTTTGTGGTAAAATTATTTTAACGCAAGTTCACCAAAATGATGCAAATAAACGTACGACAAATATCCCTAGAAATTGGGCTGGCGCGAGGGAGCAAGGCGAACCGTCAGCGCCCAGCCCCTCTTTTCGACCCAGGTGTATGTTTTGGGGGTTATTGCTAGATCTCAATTTTGATAAGGCTCTAGCTCCTCACAGGAAGCTTCAATCTTTCTGATTCTTTTTGCATTGGAAAGAGCAGCGTCGAATTAACCAAAACTCGCGAAAAATCGCCAAAAAATTTCAGAATGCTGGAGAAAATCACTCAAAACCATTTGTCCGAACTCCTTCTTCTCCTTCTCCTTCTCCTTCTTCTCCGCATCTATTCAATGGACGATAGTAGGTATTCATTTCTTCCCCACACCCCCCTTCCCCGAGTCCCTTGGCCTCATGTATTTATTTATATATATTCATAGCTCTTCAGTTATTACATGCACTAGTGGTGTAGTGGTGTAAGCGATTGGGTAGACGGATGAAAGTGGTAGGTTCGAATCCATCTCAGGCATTCATTTTTACTTTTGCTTATATAAAGTTGACAAAACAACTGGTACCATCGCCAGGCCAAAAGTAAAGCTCTTTTCTCCCAAAAATTGAGTGCACTAAGCCTAAGTTAAGAACATTTCTCAAAAAAAAATTTTGTTTGACAGCAAGTTTGCATTGTCTTATTCATTTTCGAATATTTTCTTTTCATTAAATTTTTTTACACGTTTTTTTTCTTTTTTTTTGTATATCGAATAAAGTTTTGATTAAATATATAACCAACAATATAAAATTTGTATATATACATTTTATGCTATATTAAAAGTGGAAGAAATATCTGATACCATCGGCAGGCCAAATGTGGGACTCTTTTCTCCAAAATTTGCAGTTGCCTGGAGTAAAAAGTCAAGGAAATACATTTTCTACTAGTGGAAGCTGCTGCGTCATCTGCATTTTGTTTTGGGCGCGCATGGAAAGAGACATTGAACTGCGCGCCAAAAACAAAATGCAACTGTCCAAGCAGCTTCCACTAGTAGAAAATGTATTTCCTTGACTTTTTACTCCAGGCAACTGCAAATTTTGGAGAAAAGAGTCCCACATTTGGCCTGCCGATGGTATCAGATATAATTGATTTGAAATGAAATCAGTGTTTTACGAGAGTATTTAGCATTGCCACAAAACCTTGTTATACGAGTATTAAAGCTCATAGTACTCTCACACGCTATTCAGATTTACAACAGATGCATGAAATGTAAAGCTTTCATTATCACCAATTACCATGCATTTTTGAATTGTTATTTAAGCTTTTAAAATTGAAAAAAAAATTGTTGAAATAGCATCGTCATGCCTATTCTGTTCATGCAACCAGCAGGTTTCTTAGCTGCACAATGCAAAAAATACAGAACCATATTTTCAAAATTTCCATTCGAAAGGAGCATTTCAGGGTCCGGAAATAGCGTTTGCCTATTCGCACGCTATAAAAGCAGAGAGCCTATCGGCAGAGAACATCCAGTCCAGAGTAAACGATCGGAAGAGCTATCATGAAGTGCGTTTTGACCTTGCTCACGACGGTTCTTCTTCAACCGGCGGTTGTAGGTATAAATAAGAGTGGGAAAATACCTTTATTTTCTCCCTCTTTAAAGTTTTAAACATATTGGACAACACGTAAATATTTTTGCATCAGGCGGGATGTGTTTGTAATGGGCATTGAATTCTAAATATTGTTTAGAAGAAAATGTACTTAAGACACAGAATCTGACAGACTCGAGATAGCCTATATGAGCGGTATTCCAGATTTGAAAAATGAAATTTGTCTGATTCGAATGACTATGTGCCACATCCAAGCAAATTAGTTCTCATCTCTGTGCCCCAGCCATTTTCCGAAAAACGGTTTTGTTGACCTGGTATGGTCACTTTTGTAACATGCACTTTTTTGGGCCTTTGAAACTTGCAATTCCAGTTTTTTGAAAACTTTGTCTAAGAAATGTTAGATAAGTGCGGACTATTATATATCAATTGAAAGGTATTTTGGATTCAAAAAAGATGGATACTTGAATTTTGCCATAATTGTTCTGAAAATCTTAATTTTGAAAAATCAAAAATTTAGTTTTTTAATTTTGGCACAAAAAACTGATAACTGATAAAAACTGATAACCCTTGGCAAAAGGGTAGACCATAACCACATTAAAATTCAGATTCTTGTTGTCATTTTGATATGTAACACCTTTGGTTTCGGTTTGTTATCATCTGGAATTTTTGAGCGGCCGCAGGCCGCCTGCCGCGACGGGCAGGGCAGTCAGAGCTCCGGAGGCCATAGGGCATGGGCGCGGAGGCCCCGGAGCGTAGCCTAGCATGCGAAGCATGCTAGGCGAAGCATAGGGGCCGTAGCGCCCGTGCCCGGAGGCCGGAGGAGCTCTGGCGCCCTGCACGGAGCGGCGGGCGGCCAAGGCCCGCTTATACAGTTACCCCATTTTTCGTCCGTCTGTCCGCATATACACATAACATGGTACACACTTTTAGAGCACCTTTTTATGTTGAACATTTGAGAAACCTGAAACATAAAAAGTCTGGCTTAAAAATACTAGAATACATTCTTTTTTGTCAATCACATTACCCTCATTTACTGCTTTTGAATGACCAGTTTTTCATAATTTTGGAGCTCTAATAACATGGTACACACTTTTAGAGCACCTTTTTATGTTGAACATTTGAGAAACCTGAAACATAAAAAGTTTGGCTTAAAAATACTAGAATACATTCTTTTTTTGCGTGGCCGCAGGCCGCCTGCCGCGGAGGGCAGGGCAGTCAGAGCTCCGGAGGCCGGAGGGCATGGGTGCGGAGGCCCCGGAGCGTAGCCTGGCATGCGAAGCATGCTAGGCGAAGCGTAGGGGCCGTAGCACCCGTGCCCGGAGGCCGGAGGAGCTCTGGCGCCCTGCCCGAAGCGGCGGGCGGCCAAGGCCCGCTTATACAGTTACCCCATTTTTCGTCCGTCTGTCCGCATATATATATATATCTATCTAGATATATATATATATATATATATATATATATATATATATATATATATATATATATATATATATGTGGTACCGCAGCCCGTACTCCTCGGTTTTTCAATGAAATTGGCTAAAATTTTGCATGGAGGTCCATCTTGGTGGTGGCTCGGGACGTTTTTGTGCGCTTGGTGCAATTTTGATTTGTTCCAGATTTATGATCAAAAAACCTCGAAAATGGAGAGCTTGAAATTCGAAAATATTTCGAAAAATTAAATTTTACTTGTATTAATTATTGATTATTATTTAGATTGTTGTATCATTTAAAAGCCTCAGAAACCCAAAACAGGCCAATATCAATTTGTTACTGATTGAGTTTGAGTCATTTAACTTTTTCTTGAGTTCCTTATTGTTCATTTCATTGCTTAACAAGGTAAAAAAGGCCGCGCATCTATTGGCTATAGCCAATATTTCCTTGTTTTGATTGAAAATTTTCAGTCAACGTTTGGCTCTATGTTAAAGCATAGGCAAAATTTCCGAAAAAAAATCTGTGTCTTAGATTTCTATTTTTAATGCTTTGGTTGAGAATTTGGTTGAGAAACCACAGACTTGCACTTTCGCCCTCTTCTCTGAACGCATGAAAAGTTATCATTAAAGGGTAAGCCTGTGGTTTCTCAACCAAATTTAAAAATAAGCACAGATTTAAAACCAGCCTATGCAGTGAAGCTTGATTTCACACATCCGAGTGATGCAGGTGCGATGAGGCTGACCTGCCCAGGTGGTCACCGAAATGGAGACACCTACCCTGACGGCAATTGGCTCGTGGTAAAAAGCAAGAGAGTCCAAGATAGCGCAGGACAAAGGGCGGAATGGGTTGCAGAAGTGTGAATTGCAGAAGACACCTCAGAGGCGTGGCGGAGTTGACGGCGTCTACACTTCCATGCACACGGAGATCATTGCCTGTTACTTTGACAATGGTCAACGGGGCAGCGCTGGGTTCTCCTTTTTGCCGCTTTGTGTGCCAGGAAAAGCTGCAAAAGGCTTGGATGGAGCAGCCTAAAAATAGTTTACCTAACTAATTTTACAGTAATTTCACAATAGCTAAGCCATATTCCTGGCAATTAGTTTCAACTCTTAGACAGTTTGATGATGGTCTTTCCAAAGCAAACATGTTCTTAGAGCAGGGCAGTCAATTTCAGAGTTTGGTTGTATTTTGCGAGTCACTTTACGACTGAGTATGTTTGAATAGTGAAGGTTTGTGCAGCAGCCGCGGTCCGGTAACATTCAGAGGGAAAACCTACCAGTGCGACTGCGTCAAGCCTCGCTCACAATACGAATTTGATAATTGCTACGAATAACCGCCTCTCACATCAACCTTTTCACACCTAGTCACCCTATTATCCTATTCTTTGTTTTAAGAGAACTTAATTGAGAGTTACAAAATTCCCTTGCCCAAAAATTTTTTTATATTTTTATTCCTAAACTAGACACAATAATAAGACTTTTGGTGGCCTTTGAGGGTGCAAAACTCAAAATACAATTTTTAACCAATTTTTGAAGTTAGGAAAATGGTCAAAATTTTGACCGCCCACAACTTTATTTCTTCTTAACCGATTTTAATGATTTGACCACCATTCGAATTGTCTTGACGAGTAAAAAATGTCATTTTTTTGACCAACTCTCTACGATAAAATCCTGATGAGTTATTTACAAAAAACTGTTTTGCAAAGTTTTCAAAATTCGGTTCTTTTGCGATTTGAATGGTTAAGACGGTTCGAATGTTTAAGATCAGTAAAATCGGTTAAGAAGAAAACGAGTTGTGGGCGGTCAAAATTTTGGCCATTTTCCTAACTTCAAAAATACGGCAAAAATTGAATTTTGAGTTTTGCACCCTCACAAGTCACCAAAAGTCTTTGAATTGTGTCTAGTTTTGAAGAGAAATATAAAAAAGGGGGGTCAAAATTTTTGGACAACCACGTTTCTGAAACTTTCGACCTGCTCAGTAAAGCTATAGAGCTCAGTAGAGCAATAAATGATTAACAGCTGTGTCTGCAGATTTTTTTCGAAGGCCAATAAACATTTCATTGGGGGTTTTAAGTTAGGCCTGTGGTACATAGAAGACATTGAACATAAAATGAAACCCAAAGAATACTCCACCTGCCGTTTCCATTACGAGCTTAAACTATCCTTCAAAATGATCTGCTGCTAATATGGGGAAATGGAATATTTGCAAAACGGCGGTTGGTGCTCGGCTGGCGTTGTGCGGCTTTCGCTAATTTTTATCCTTTGATCCAGTTCATTTTGAATGTATTTGATTTTTCAAAGCTTTTTCAAAGCAGCTCATGTGAAGCAGGGAAGGTAAGATGGCTGATGGGTAGAACTTACACCCCATGAATATTCCCCCCATGGCTTTATCCCCTCCTCGATGAATTATCCCCCCCCCCCCCCCCCCGATGAATATTGCCCCCCCCCATGAATATACCCGCCCCCCCATGAAAGTTTAATTAAATTTAATTATTTTTTTATTTATTAATATTTAATTTATCGCAAATTTTTGGTCAAAATTCATTCAGCAAATGTTGCCCCCCCATGATTTTTTTTGTGCAAATTTTAGGTCAAACTGTACTTGGCAAATATTGCCCCACCCCCTCCATGAGTCTAAACCGAGTTAGTCTATACCGTGTTCGTCATGCTACTAGTTAGTCTATACTGCTATATAGGGCGTAGCCAACACAAAAACTAGAAGGCTCATCCTTTCACTGTGGCAGTACCTACTAATTAGTCCTTACCGAGTTGAGCACTTTAAAACATCAATGAACTTGGTATAGACTAACTAGTAGGTACTGCCACAGTGAAAGGACGAGACTTTTAGTTTTTGTGTTGGCTACGCCCTATATTGCGGTATAGACTAACCAGTAGCATGACGAACACGGTATAGACTAACTATGTCCCTCACGAGCCTTTAAAAAAGTCAGGTGGCTACGCCCTATATTGCGGTATAGACTAACTAGTAGCATGACGAACACGGTATAGACTAACTAGTAGGTAATCATGGGGGGGGCAATATTTGCTGAGCAACATGAGAGCAAAATTTCCCTTCAAAACTCATGGGGGGCGGGTATATTCATGGGGGGGCAATATTCATGGGAGGGGGCAATATTATGGGGGGGATAATTCATCGAGGGGGGGATAAAGCCATGGGGGGAATATTCATGGGGTGTAAGTTCTACCCATCAGCCATCTTACCTTCGGTTCCACGACATTTCATCACCGCGACGTTTCATCACCACGATGTTTCATCAAAACGACGTTTCATCACCGCGACGTTTCATCACCGTGACGTTTCATCAAAACGACGTTTCATCACCGCGACGTTTCATCACCATGAGATTTCTTTACATAATCTATGTTTTTTTCTGTTTCTTTGATTCTTTGTTACATAATGCATGTTATTTTTTGTTTCTTTGATTCTGTTTTTGTTTGTTTTGAGAGATTTTAATGAAAACTTTGTCACAATTGTCATCACATGGTATCACTTAAACTGAAAAGTACATGAAAACAAGTATATGGCGCAGAGCGCAATAGGTGACCGCGGAGCTCTCAACATACCCCATTTTTGAACCTTTCTACCCAAAAAAGTAATGTTTCAAATGCCCCGGGACTTGTTCCACCTTTCCAGATATCCCTAAAATTTTATTACCTTTAAGCAAAAAAAAAGTTTGTGCAAATCCGTTGAGAATTCGCCATTTATCAACATACCCCATTTTTCAACCTTTCTACCCAAAAAAGTAATGTTTCAAATGCGCTGGGACTTGTTCCACCCCTCGAGATCTTTCTAAAATTTTATTACCTTTCAGGAAAAAAAAAGTTGGTCAAAATCCGTTGAGAATTGAGCCTTTTACAGCATACCCAAATTTTCGACCTTTCTACCCAAAAAAGTAATGTTTCAAATGCTCGGAAACCGGTTCCACCCCTCCAGATCTTCCTAAAATTTTATTACCTTTCAGGAAAAAAAAAGTTTGTCAAAATCTGTTGAGAATTGAGCCTTTTACAGCATACCCAAATTTTCAACCTTTCTACCCAAAAAAGTAATGTTTCAAAAGTTCAAATTCCGGGTCTACCCCTCCAGATCTTCCTAAAATAGCATTACCTTTCAGGAAAAAAAAAGTTTGTCCAAATCCGTTGAGAATTCGCCCGTGGACAGCATTTCCAGATACATATATATATATATACGCATATATATATATATCAGGACAAAAGTTCAGTAACCTCTATAGACCGCGGAGCGGCCCTTCGGGCCGCTCCGCGGTCAAAAATTAGAAACTGTATATATGAGCAATTGCCCGGCAAGTTTGAACTGGAGTCCATCGTCGAATGGCTCCTGGACGTGTCTTCTCGTTGCTTTCTAGTTTCTTCTCGCAGTAGTGATCACTGGGGCGGTTTTTCTGTAAATCTCTCTGCAGGGCCACAGAGAAGACCTAATCTCTGGCTGGAAACCCCTATTGCTTAGCTGCCTTGAACCTTTTACAAACAGAATGCGTTGACCATATATTCCACAGCTTATTCTTCTTGGCAAAGGATCAAAGGGACTGAGCTTAAAGTGATGAAGCGAAGTGATGGGAAGATAGATGGTGGAACTGCAGCCCGGCACGGAAGGATGGCACTGTGACACCTACTACTGCCCGTTACTTCAGAAAACTTGATGACAGTGACAGCAGCTGATTTTTTCTAAGATTCTTCTTGAATGATTGGATGAACAACTAAAAAATATGTGCAAACACCAATCATTATCAGTTATCAAAGCATTTTATCTAAGTACACTAAGTACACTGTTTAACACTGGCACTGAGATAGTTAAACATCGCGGTGATGAAACGTCGCGGTGATGAAACGTCGTTTTGATGAAACGTCATGGTGATGAAATGTCGCGGTGATGAAACGTCGTTTTGATGAAACGTCGCGGTGATGAAACGTCGTGGTGATGAAACGTCGTGACACCCTTACCTTCCCTGCTTCACATGAGCTGCTTTGAAAAAGCTTTGAAAAATCAAATACATTCAAAATGAACTGGATCAAAGGATAAAAATTAGCGAAAGCCGCACAACGCCAGCCGAGCACCAACCGCCGTTTTGCAAATATTCCATTTCCCCATATTAGCAGCAGATCATTTTGAAGGATAGTTTAAGCTCGTAATGGAAACGGCAGGTGGAGTATTCTTTGGGTTTCATTTTATGTTCAATGTCTTCTATGTACCACAGGCCTAACTTAAAACCCCCAATGAAATGTTTATTGGCCTTCGAAAAAAATCTGCAGACACAGCTGTTAATCATTTATTGCTCTACTGAGCTCTATAGCTTTACTGAGAAAGTGGAAAGTCTCAGAAACATGGTGGCCCAAAAATTTTGACCCCCCTTTTTTATATTTTTTTGCGAAACTAGACACAATTCCAAGGCATGTGGTGGCCTGTGAAGGTGCAAAACTAAAAATTCAATTTTTGGCGAATTTTTGAAGTTAGGAAAATGGTCAAAATTCTGACCTCCCACAACTCGTTTTCTTTTTTACCGATTTTACTGATCTTAACCATTCAAACCGTCTTAACCATTCAAATCGCAAAAGAACCAAATTTTGAAAACTTTGCAAAACAGTTTTTTGTAAATAACTCATCAGGATTTTATCGTAGAGAGTTGGTCAAAACAAGGTATTCTCGGCTGTCGCCAAGATGCGTGGCCTCTGTTCCGAGCAATATTGTCAACCTACATGAGTGAATTTTACAAATTGCATATTTATTTACTTGCCGATATTGTCTAAAAACCTGGGAGTTATAATTTTTTAATTTTGAAACATCAAAATTCTAAGTTTAGGGGAAAAATCCAGAAATTTCGCAAGACCCCAATAAACCTCTCAAGCCACCACCTAGGCAGATCTTTATGCAAAATTTCAGCCAATTTCATTGAAAAACCAGGGAGTTATGATTTTTTTATTTTGAAACATTAAAATTCTAAGTTCCGGGAAAAACCCCGAATTTTTTGCAAAACTTCAATAAAAGTCCCAAGCCACCACCAGGGCTGACCTTCATGCAACATTTCATCCAATTTCATTGAAAAACCAGGGAGTTATGGTTATTTTTGTTTTGAAACATCAATATTTTGAGTTTTGGGAAAATATCCAAAAATTTTGCAAAACCCCAATAAAGCTATCTAGCCACCACCCAGGCGGACCTTCATGCAAAATTTCAGCCAATTTCATTGAAAAACCAGCGTTTTTTGAATTTTGGTACTTTGAAACATCAAAATTTTAGGTTTTGGGCGAAAAACGCAAAATTACGCCAAGCACCAAAAATGGCCTGGGGATACCACCCAGGCGGACCTTCATGCAAAATTTCAGCCAATTTGGTTGAAAAACCGCGGAGGCCGGGCCCCGGAATGACACATATATATATGCGGAAAGACGGACACAAAAAGGGGGTAACTGCTTAAGCTGGCCTTGGCTGCCCGCCACCTCGGGCAGGGCGCCAGAGCTCCTCCGGCCTCCGGGCACGGGTGCTACCCCTACGCTTCGCCTAGCATGCTTTGCATGCTAGGCTATGCTCCGGGGCCTCCGCACCCATGCCCTCTGGCCTCCGGAGCTCTGACTGCCCTGCCCTCCGCGGCAGGCGGCCTTCGGCCGCGCAAAATAGACATTTTTTACTCGTCAAGACAATTCGAATGGTGGTCAAATCATTAAAATCGGTTAAGAAGAAAACGAGTTGTGGGCGGTCAAAATTTTGACATTTTCCTAACTTCAAAAATTGGTTAAAAATTGTATTTTGAGTTTTGCACCCTCAAAGGCCACCAAAAGTCTTATTATTGTGTCTAGTTTCGGAATAAAAATATAAAAAAAATTTTTGGGCAAGAGAATTTTGTAACTCTCAATTAAGTTCTCTTAAAACAAAGAATAGGATAATAGGGTGACTAGGTGTGAAAAGGTTGATGTGAGAGGCGTTTATTCGTAGCAATTATCACATTCGTATTGTGAGCGAGGCTTGACGCAGTCGCACTGGTAGGTTTTCCCTCCGAATGTTACCGGACCGCGGCTGCTGCACAAACCTTCACTATTCAAACATACTCAGTCGTAAAGTGACTCGCAAAATACAACCAAACTCTGAAATTGACTGCCCTGCTCTAAGAACATGTTTGCTTTGGAAAGACCATCATCAAACTGTATAAGAGTTGAAACTAATTGCCAGGAATATGGCTTAGCTATTGTGAAATTACTGTAAAATTAGTTAGGTAAACTATTTTTAGGCTGCTCCATCCAAGCCTTTTGCAGCTTTTCCTGGCACACAAAGCGGCAAAAAGGAGAACCCAGCGCTGCCCCGTTGACCATTGTCAAAGTAACAGGCAATGATCTCCGTGTGCATGGAAGTGTAGACGCCGTCAACTCCGCCACGCCTCTGAGGTGTCTTCTGCAATTCACACTTCTGCAACCCATTCTGTCCTTTGTCCTGCGCTATCTTGGACTCTCTTGCTTTTTACCACGAGCCAATTACCGTCAGGGTAGGTGTCTCCGTTTCGGTGACCACCTGGGCAGGTCAGCCTCATCGCACCTGCATCACTCGGATGTGTGAAATCAAGCTTCACTGCATAGGCTGGTTTTAAATCTGTGCTTATTTTTAAATTTGGTTGAGAAACCACAGGCTTACCCTTCAATGATAACTTTTCATGCGTTCAGAGAAGAGGGCGAAAGTGCAAGTCTGTGATTTCTCAACCAAATTCTCAACCAAAGCAGTAAAAATAGAAATCTAAGACACAGATTTTTTTCGGAAATTTTGCCTATGCTTTAACATAGAGCCAAATGTTGACTGAAAATTTTCAATCAAAACAAGGAAATATCGGCTATAGCCAATAGATGCGCGGCCTTTTTTACCTTGTTAAGCAATGAAATCAACAATAAGGAACTCAAGAAAAATTTAAATGACTCAAACTCAATCAGTAACAAATTGATATTGGCCTGTTTTGGGTTTCTGAGGCTTTTAAATGATAACAACAATCTAAATAATAATCAATAATTAATACAAGTAAAATTTAATTTTTCAAAATATTTTCGAATTTCAAGCTCTCCATTTTCGAGGTTTTTTGATCATAAATCTGGAACAAATCAAAATTGCACCAAGCGCACAAAAACGTCCCGAGCCACCACCTAGACGGACCTCCATGCAAAATTTTAGCCAATTTCATTGAAAAATCGAGGAGTATGGGCTGCGGTACCACACACACATATATATATATATATATATATATATATATATATCTTATATAATACGCGTGATGCCCTTTTGGGAGGGTACCTTGGTCCTTCTGGATTCTCCACCTATCCTGGCATATGATACCATTTTGGATAGATCTCAGATTGGACTTTCTTTGGCATATACCCGCACCTGTGCCTGAATCAATGGTGGGTAGGTGATAAAGGCCCAGGTGGTAAACGGGTGATAAGTGAAAAAAAAAATGATATTTTTTTTTGAAAATTATCATTGGGCAGGGCCAATCCAATGAGTTGGAATTTTGAAAATTCGGGACTAGGGGCAATGGTAAGTGAATGGAAAGACAGGTGGTTTTCACCTACCCAACATATAGGACGCGGGTGTCCAGAAAAGGGACCAGAATGACCACAAACTTCCCACTAGTCATCAAGGGTCCAGGTGAAATGCTAGGTGAAAAGTATGGGTAGCAAAACTTTCTGAGTTTAACCTTCTCCGACCCTCATATAACTGCTTATACACCATTCCAGCAATAGTTGAGAGTACACCAGTACACACAGCAAGAAAATACATGAATGTTTCTATGTCAGAAAAAATTGAGAAAATTTTAGTTGGGTAGGTGAAAAGGTGGAATGAAATGGAATGAAATCGGTTGGAAGCGGGCAGTAGGGCAAATGCAGGGCAAATGCAAATGCTGGCTGACGGGCAGTAGGGCCAATGCAGGGCCAATGGAATCCCAAAAATTCCACCTACCCAGCATTGGCCTGAATTCTTGAAAATGATGAAAATATTGAAAATGTGCTAATTTTGGCAATTTTCCAACTTTGCAGCTCCATAGCTCCACCAATTCTAAACATTTCTTGGCAGACTTTTTTTTAAATTCAAGGCAAAACAATTCTGTATTGAATTGCATCTTTACTTTGTCAACTTTTCAAAACCATTTTAATGAAAAATCCAAATGAGTAAAGTCAATTTTCGCGATTTTGGCTTTACCTGGTGATCCGATGTTTCAAGGCATTTATATGCAAAATATTTGTTGAAAGTGTTGATGTCTGCTCTTAGTGATGCGGATAGGCAAGAGTCTTAATTTTCTGGACTGAATCTGACTTAGTTTAGACTATGCTAACGAAGTCAGAAGTGGCTATGCGAATTAGTTCAAAAACTTATTAAGATGCCCAAAATGGGTATTCAAACGGCGCGTGAACCTGCATGCAGTTTGTTCATGAAATGGTGTAGAGCATGATTGTGGACCAAAAGCTTACTTTGACCAAAAGCTTGGAAGATTGTGGACCAAAAGGCTGCCGCGCAAAAATTCCAGATGATAACAAACCGAAACCGAAGGTGTTACATATCAAAATGACAACAAGAATCTGAATTTTAACGTGGTTATGGTCTACCCTTTTGCCAAGGGTTATCAGTTTTTATCAGTTATCAGTTTTTTGTGCCAAAATTAAAAAAACTAAATTTTTGATTTTTCAAAATTAAGATTTTCAGAACAATTATGGCAAAAATCAAGTATCCATCTTTTTTGACTCCAAAATACCTTTCAATTGATATATAATAGTCCGCACTTATCTAACATTTCTTGGACAAAGTTTTCAAAAAACTGGAATTGCAAGTTTCAAAGGCCCAAAATAGTGCAGGTTACAAAAGTGACCATACCTGGTCAACAAAACCGTTTTTCGGGAAACGGCTGGGGCACAGAGATGAGAACTAAATTGCTTGGATGTGGCACAAAGTCATTCGAATCAGACAAATTTCATTTTTCAAATCTGGAATACCGCTCATATAGGCTATCTCGAGTCTGTCAGATTCTGTGTCTTAAGTACATTTTCTTCTAAACAATATTTAGAATTCAATGCCCATTACAAACACATCCCGCCTGATGCAAAAATATTTACGTGTTGTCCAATATGTTTAAAACTTTAAAGAGGGAGAAAATAAAGGTATTTTCCCACTCTTATTTATACCTACAACCGCCGGTTGAAGAAGAACCGTCGTGAGCAAGGCCAAAACGCACTTCATGGTAGCTCTTCCGATCGTTTACTCTGGACTGGATGTTCTCTGCCGATAGGCTCTCTGCTTTTATAGCGTGCGAATAGGCAAACGCTATTTCCCGACCCTGAAATGCTCCTTTCGAATGGAAATTTTGAAAATATGGTTCTGTATTTTTTTGCATTGTGCAGCTAAGAAACCTGCTGGTTGCATGAACAGAATAGGCATGACGATGCTATTTCAACAATTTGTTTTCTCAATATTAAAAGCTTAAAAAAACAATTCAAAAATGCATGGTATTTGGTGAAAATGAACGCTTTACATTTTATGCATCTGTTGTAATTCTGAATAGCGTGGGAGAGTACTATGAGCTTCAATACTCGTTTTGTGGCAATGGTAAATACTTTCGTAAAACACTGATTTCATTTCAAATCAATTATTTCTAGAGATATTTGTGGTACGTTTCTTTGGATCTCTTTGGTGAACTTGCGTTAAAATAATTTTACCACAAAATAGCCTTAAATTTTTTTCTTTCCTCATGTGCAGTGTAGAAGAGGCTGCAAACGCCTGCAATGAAGCTTTGGTTCAAGAACCACACCTAAAAGCAATAAAAACAAACACCGAGCTTCTAGAAAGCTGATGAGATACAGAGTTGTTTTGTTGAGGTACAGAAAAGCCGCCTTTTCAAAGTAATTGCAGACTTCCAATCTCTAAACAGCATCTGTGTGAAGCGGGCAACGAAAGAGGCGGACCGGGTCAAAGGAACTTTTGCATAATCTGGGGAGTTTCCCAGCCAGGCTTGCTCTTAAAGTCAGGTAAGATTCAAAGTCGCCCGCCAAACCATGAAGCAATAGGATTACTCTGCCAGCTTTGACAGTGCTGAAACTCCTGTCCCTGGCTTTGTTATCCTTGTGCAGCCAGGACAACATGTGCTCCCTGCATATGTCTTCAGACTTAAAGTGGCTGACAAATTTCAAAGTTTCAGTGAAACGCCGCCAAATACAGGGCCATGCCGGATTGTTAAACGATTATACCAGGAATGCCGGGCTCAATGCCAGTTGGTTTTTTAACGATTTTTTTACCAAGTCTAGGACTAAGCCTCAGACTACGGCTAAAACTAAGCTTAAGACCAAGACAACATGCGCAGATTTGGCCACCTCGAGCGAATATACCAAGTTTATGTACGTTACTAATAATTGCAAACAAAAAGGACAGCACTGTAAAGTTTAAAATATTAGGTGACAAAAAAGGACACATTTAAGTAAGAAAATTACAAAAAATTGTCAATTTTTGGCAGAAAATTTTTTATGTTTAATGGTCCTCAGATCTAATCCCCCCCCCCCCCCCCCCCCCCCGCCACTCCGAAATGCAAAACTTTGGCCCCCTATGTGGTAGGTCCGTGCGAGCGTCATAAAGTCTGTCCTCAGAGCTAATTTTATAAAAAATAATTAGATTTTGTTTGAATAGTCTTGTGATTTTGCAGATTTCGAAACATGTTTTCTCAAAAATAAAATACCAGATAGTAAAACATACCCCAATTCTCTACCGATTTTGACAAACGTTTTTTTTCATTAAAGCGCTTTTTTTCTGCGTCGTTTTAGCCCACTTGCAGCCTACACAAAATTTATGGCAGCCATTCATAGTTTCAAAATCCGTAAAAAGGTTTGTCCTTGGCTAAGAGGGGACTATGCTTATGCTCCGCTCCACTCGCACGGTCCAAGTTTTAAAACTTGGTTGTGCATGGAAGGAAGACTCCATAAAAGGGCGATGATCATGGTTTTTTTGTGAGCAACTGAAAGCAACTCAGCTCTTTTCCGATTTTTTTTTTGCGCCAGATATATAAATACATTTCTTATGTACGGTTTAGTACATACAGTTGAGGGCTGACACCTAGTTTCCCCCATGAAGTCCCCCCATGGAGGTGTACCGGCCCCCCAAGCGAGGGACCCCCCATGAAGGTCCCCCCCAAGGAGTTTACCTATACCCACACACCATGCTCTAACTCGTCCCCTAGTTGATACGGCAGTTTAGACAGGGAAATTTGCGTCTTAGGGGGGGGGGACTAGGCGTCGAAAGTCTTGGGGGGGGGGAACTAGGGGGGGTTTGTGTAGTAGGTAAATTCTTGGGGGGGCGTTCATTGGGGGGGGGGGAACTTTGAGGGGGGGTTCTTGCTTGGGGGGAGACTCTAATGGGGGGAAACTAGGTGTCAGCCCAGTTCAGGACATTCCCCAATGATATTTTTTTTAATTTAGATCATGGCCAAAACAGTGATATCCTGAACTGAAAACGTTCCTTTTCCTTTCGAGGACGTTTCTTAGTTCAAAAAAACAAATTATAGACATTTTTGTTTTAGGCCTCCAAAATCATGCGTCCGCAATGCGAAAGATGTCAGAGCAAGAAATTGCGCACGCCCCAAGTGCATCAAGACCAGATTTAGATGGCGCAGCTGAAGAAGATCTATGGCAAATTCATTTGATTTAACTCTGAAGCGCAAATGCTCCAATAGCCTTAAATGCTTGCAACCTCTGAAAGTTATGAATGGCAAATATTGACAAAGCTTAAACTCAGGTAAGAAATATCTCTGGTACCATAGGCAAGTCAATGTGAATCTCTTTTCTCCTATATTGGGTTGGGGCCGAGCAAAAAATCATGGTAATACATCTACTACTAGAGGAATCTGCTTCTATGACAGTCGCATTTTGTTTTGGCACGCAAAAACAAAATGCAAACGTCAACTTTATCATGTAGATACTTAACCTGACACTCACAGATTCAGGTCAAGGTTTCAAACGACTTACCTACACATTCATGACAGGGAGGTTTTATCAACATTAGACAATTTTTCCTGTACCTGGTTGGCTGACTGGGGATGGCTTGGGGAGTAGTAGGAGTTTGGACAATTTACACGAAATAACTCCAATATTCTGCAGATTTCTCACGCGTTTTGATCAATTGGATATACGTTCTTTCAATAAAAAAAGCTACCTGCTGGTCTAGATTTGCCTAACTGGATTATATTGCTCAACGTGGAACAGGTGACGACAAGATGTTCGTGTCCGCGTCCACTAACTCCTATTCCTAACTTCTAGACTTTCCAGTAGATGGATGCAGCAGTGGCTCAGGAAATTAATTGAAGATTGCTGATGTTATGTCTGCTGGGACTAGGACTCCACCCTGCCACCACCTCCGCCTTTTTGCACCCCTCGCAAAAAGCAGCCTCTGCAAACACTGACGCCCATTTGTCAGCTCTAATCGCCCCACTGCCTCAGAGCCAGGATCGTTAACGATCCCCCTTTCTCCACCTAATGGCCCTCTCCATCAGCTTTACACTCCCTTCGTCCACACGCACTGGTTGAGTGCGCACAGGGAGCTCCTTTTGACACCTAATGGTGATAAATGCAGCCAAAGTTTTTCTGCCAGTGCTCCAGAGAGACAGGCCTCTGCCAAGCCTGCTTTGGCCTCCACACACAGGAGCTTTGAAATTCTTCCCCCACTTCTCTACACCATCACCACCTTCCATCCACTATTGCCCTGCCCCCGCTGCAGGGGGAGGATCGGAGGTACCCAGCCTCAGCCAGCTACTCCTCCAGCCTCAGTCAGTCCCTTGGCCAAGTCCCCCCATCAGCTCCCCTCACTTCCCACTCAGCCTCAGGTGCCCTGCTGAGCCAAGTCCTGACCCCCAACTCCAGCCCCACAGCAACTATCCACTGCCGCCGCCGACTGCATCCACACTCTAGGAGCCCATCGTCAACAGCCTCCAGCCCCCTACATCAACCCCTGACACATTTCTCCCTGAGAAATATGTCTGCTGACACCTTCCCACAGCTGACAGTTGCTATCTTCCATGCCCCTCCACCTCCCTCCATCAACCCACCCTCTTCCCAGGGAGACGAAATAGACACTACACCACATCAAGAGGACGAGGGAGAGGAAGGAGAAGAGGTAGGCGAGGAGGAGCAAGAAGGAGGAGCCAGTTCCGAGTCGGAGCCGGTAAGGAAGCAAACGCGCTTCTCTGACAAGCCGCCAAGCTTGGACAGCCAGGACCACTCCAAGGCCTTCAAGGGAGGACAGGACCTCCTTGCCTTCCTCAAGGGAGGCAAAGACCCCAAGGAGAGGAGCCGGAAGTCTCCTAAGCACGACCAGTGATCTCCCAGTTGCCGCCGACAGTCACCAAGATGAGACAACAACCCCTCCACACTGTCAAGAGCAGAAGCAGAGCTCCAGGTCTTACCCCTACTCATCCCTCTATCACCAGCCTACTTGCTGCCCGAGGGAGTCCCAGAAGCTTCGTCTTCAATGGGAACAGACACCAGCGTCTCCTGCAGTATGCCCTTGGCCAGTCTGTCGCCAGTCTCTTTGTCTCCTGCACAGACGGAGACCTCATCCATGGCCTCGCCCTCAACTCCAAATATCGGCTATAGCCAATAGATGCGCGGCCTTTTTTACCTTGTTAAGCAATGAAATCAACAATAAGGAACTCAAGAAAAATTTAAATGACTCAAACTCAATCAGTAACAAATTGATATTGGCCTGTTTTGGGTTTCTGAGGCTTTTAAATGATAACAACAATCTAAATAATAATCAATAATTAATACAAGTAAAATTTAATTTTTCAAAATATTTTCGAATTTCAAGCTCTCCATTTTCGAGGTTTTTTGATCATAAATCTGGAACAAATCAAAATTGCACCAAGCGCACAAAAACGTCCCGAGCCACCACCTAGACGGACCTCCATGCAAAATTTTAGCCAATTTCATTGAAAAATCGAGGAGTATGGGCTGCGGTACCACACACACATATATATATATATATATATATATATATATATATATCTTATATAATACGCGTGATGCCCTTTTGGGAGGGTACCTTGGTCCTTCTGGATTCTCCACCTATCCTGGCATATGATACCATTTTGGATAGATCTCAGATTGGACTTTCTTTGGCATATACCCGCACCTGTGCCTGAATTCTTGAAAATGATGAAAATATTGAAAATGTGCTAATTTTGGCAATTTTCCAACTTTGCAGCTCCATAGCTCCACCAATTCTAAACATTTCTTGGCAGACTTTTTTTTAAATTCAAGGCAAAACAATTCTGTATTGAATTGCATCTTTACTTTGTCAACTTTTCAAAACCATTTTAATGAAAAATCCAAATGAGTAAAGTCAATTTTCGCGATTTTGGCTTTACCTGGTGATCCGATGTTTCAAGGCATTTATATGCAAAATATTTGTTGAAAGTGTTGATGTCTGCTCTTAGTGATGCGGATAGGCAAGAGTCTTAATTTTCTGGACTGAATCTGACTTAGTTTAGACTATGCTAACGAAGTCAGAAGTGGCTATGCGAATTAGTTCAAAAACTTATTAAGATGCCCAAAATGGGTATTCAAACGGCGCGTGAACCTGCATGCAGTTTGTTCATGAAATGGTGTAGAGCATGATTGTGGACCAAAAGCTTACTTTGACCAAAAGCTTGGAAGATTGTGGACCAAAAGGCTGCCGCGCAAAAATTCCAGATGATAACAAACCGAAACCGAAGGTGTTACATATCAAAATGACAACAAGAATCTGAATTTTAACGTGGTTATGGTCTACCCTTTTGCCAAGGGTTATCAGTTTTTATCAGTTATCAGTTTTTTGTGCCAAAATTAAAAAAACTAAATTTTTGATTTTTCAAAATTAAGATTTTCAGAACAATTATGGCAAAAATCAAGTATCCATCTTTTTTGACTCCAAAATACCTTTCAATTGATATATAATAGTCCGCACTTATCTAACATTTCTTGGACAAAGTTTTCAAAAAACTGGAATTGCAAGTTTCAAAGGCCCAAAATAGTGCAGGTTACAAAAGTGACCATACCTGGTCAACAAAACCGTTTTTCGGGAAACGGCTGGGGCACAGAGATGAGAACTAAATTGCTTGGATGTGGCACAAAGTCATTCGAATCAGACAAATTTCATTTTTCAAATCTGGAATACCGCTCATATAGGCTATCTCGAGTCTGTCAGATTCTGTGTCTTAAGTACATTTTCTTCTAAACAATATTTAGAATTCAATGCCCATTACAAACACATCCCGCCTGATGCAAAAATATTTACGTGTTGTCCAATATGTTTAAAACTTTAAAGAGGGAGAAAATAAAGGTATTTTCCCACTCTTATTTATACCTACAACCGCCGGTTGAAGAAGAACCGTCATGAGCAAGGCCAAAACGCACTTCATGGTAGCTCTTCCGATCGTTTACTCTGGACTGGATGTTCTCTGCCGATAGGCTCTCTGCTTTTATAGCGTGCGAATAGGCAAACGCTATTTCCCGACCCTGAAATGCTCCTTTCGAATGGAAATTTTGAAAATATGGTTCTGTATTTTTTTGCATTGTGCAGCTAAGAAACCTGCTGGTTGCATGAACAGAATAGGCATGACGATGCTATTTCAACAATTTGTTTTCTCAATATTAAAAGCTTAAAAAAACAATTCAAAAATGCATGGTATTTGGTGAAAATGAACGCTTTACATTTTATGCATCTGTTGTAATTCTGAATAGCGTGGGAGAGTACTATGAGCTTCAATACTCGTTTTGTGGCAATGGTAAATACTTTCGTAAAACACTGATTTCATTTCAAATCAATTATTTCTAGAGATATTTGTGGTACGTTTCTTTGGATCTCTTTGGTGAACTTGCGTTAAAATAATTTTACCACAAAATAGCCTTAAATTTTTTTCTTTCCTCATGTGCAGTGTAGAAGAGGCTGCAAACGCCTGCAATGAAGCTTTGGTTCAAGAACCACACCTAAAAGCAATAAAAACAAACACCGAGCTTCTAGAAAGCTGATGAGATACAGAGTTGTTTTGTTGAGGTACAGAAAAGCCGCCTTTTCAAAGTAATTGCAGACTTCCAATCTCTAAACAGCATCTGTGTGAAGCGGGCAACGAAAGAGGCGGACCGGGTCAAAGGAACTTTTGCATAATCTGGGGAGTTTCCCAGCCAGGCTTGCTCTTAAAGTCAGGTAAGATTCAAAGTCGCCCGCCAAACCATGAAGCAATAGGATGACTCTGCCAGCTTTGACAGTGCTGAAACTCCTGTCCCTGGCTTTGTTATCCTTGTGCAGCCAGGACAACATGTGCTCCCTGCATATGTCTTCAGACTTAAAGTGGCTGACAAATTTCAAAGTTTCAGTGAAACGCCGCCAAATACAGGGCCATGCCGGATTGTTAAACGATTATACCAGGAATGCCGGGCTCAATGCCAGTTGGTTTTTTAACGATTTTTTTACCAAGTCTAGGACTAAGCCTCAGACTACGGCTAAAACTAAGCTTAAGACCAAGACAACATGCGCAGATTTGGCCACCTCGAGCGAATATACCAAGTTTATGTACGTTACTAATAATTGCAAACAAAAAGGACAGCACTGTAAAGTTTAAAATATTAGGTGACAAAAAAGGACACATTTAAGTAAGAAAATTACAAAAAATTGTCAATTTTTGGCAGAAAATTTTTTATGTTTAATGGTCCTCAGATCTAATCCCCCCCCCCCCGCCACTCCGAAATGCAAAACTTTGGCCCCCTATGTGGTAGGTCCGTGCGAGCGTCATAAAGTCTGTCCTCAGAGCTAATTTTATAAAAAATAATTAGATTTTGTTTGAATAGTCTTGTGATTTTGCAGATTTCGAAACATGTTTTCTCAAAAATAAAATACCAGATAGTAAAACATACCCCAATTCTCTACCGATTTTGACAAACGTTTTTTTTCATTAAAGCACTTTTTTTCTGCGTCGTTTTAGCCCACTTGCAGCCTACACAAAATTTATGGCAGCCATTCATAGTTTCAAAATCCGTAAAAAGGTTTGTCCTTGGCTAAGAGGGGACTATGCTTATGCTCCGCTCCACTCGCACGGTCCAAGTTTTAAAACTTGGTTGTGCATGGAAGGAAGACTCCATAAAAGGGCGATGATCATGGTTTTTTTGTAAGCAACTGAAAGCAACTCAGCTCTTTTCCGATTTTTTTTTGCGCCAGATATATAAATACATTTCTTATGTACGGTTTAGTACATACAGTTGAGGGCTGACACCTAGTTTCCCCCATGAAGTCCCCCCATGGAGGTGTACCGGCCCCCCAAGCGAGGGACCCCCCATGAAGGTCCCCCCCAAGGAGTTTACCTATACCCACACACCATGCTCTAACTCGTCCCCTAGTTGATACGGCAGTTTAGACAGGGAAATTTGCGTCTTAGGGGGGGGGACTAGGCGTCGAAAGTCTTGGGGGGGGGAACTAGGGGGGTTTGTGTAGTAGGTAAATTCTTGGGGGGGCGTTCATTGGGGGGGGAACTTTGAGGGGGGGTTCTTGCTTGGGGGGAGACTCTAATGGGGGGAAACTAGGTGTCAGCCCAGTTCAGGACATTCCCCAATGATATTTTTTTTAATTTAGATCATGGCCAAAACAGTGATATCCTGAACTGAAAACGTTCCTTTTCCTTTCGAGGACGTTTCTTAGTTCAAAAAAACAAATTATAGACATTTTTGTTTTAGGCCTCCAAAATCATGCGTCCGCAATGCGAAAGATGTCAGAGCAAGAAATTGCGCACGCCCCAAGTGCATCAAGACCAGATTTAGATGGCGCAGCTGAAGAAGATCTATGGCAAATTCATTTGATTTAACTCTGAAGCGCAAATGCTCCAATAGCCTTAAATGCTTGCAACCTCTGAAAGTTATGAATGGCAAATATTGACAAAGCTTAAACTCAGGTAAGAAATATCTCTGGTACCATAGGCAAGTCAATGTGAATCTCTTTTCTCCTATATTGGGTTGGGGCCGAGCAAAAAATCATGGTAATACATCTACTACTAGAGGAATCTGCTTCTATGACAGTCGCATTTTGTTTTGGCACGCAAAAACAAAATGCAAACGTCAACTTTATCATGTAGATACTTAACCTGACACTCACAGATTCAGGTCAAGGTTTCAAACGACTTACCTACACATTCATGACAGGGAGGTTTTATCAACATTAGACAATTTTTCCTGTACCTGGTTGGCTGACTGGGGATGGCTTGGGGAGTAGTAGGAGTTTGGACAATTTACACGAAATAACTCCAATATTCTGCAGATTTCTCACGCGTTTTGATCAATTGGATATACGTTCTTTCAATAAAAAAAGCTACCTGCTGGTCTAGATTTGCCTAACTGGATTATATTGCTCAACGTGGAACAGGTGACGACAAGATGTTCGTGTCCGCGTCCACTAACTCCTATTCCTAACTTCTAGACTTTCCAGTAGATGGATGCAGCAGTGGCTCAGGAAATTAATTGAAGATTGCTGATGTTATGTCTGCTGGGACTAGGACTCCACCCTGCCACCACCTCCGCCTTTTTGCACCCCTCGCAAAAAGCAGCCTCTGCAAACACTGACGCCCATTTGTCAGCTCTAATCGCCCCACTGCCTCAGAGCCAGGATCGTTAACGATCCCCCTTTCTCCACCTAATGGCCCTCTCCATCAGCTTTACACTCCCTTCGTCCACACGCACTGGTTGAGTGCGCACAGGGAGCTCCTTTTGACACCTAATGGTGATAAATGCAGCCAAAGTTTTTCTGCCAGTGCTCCAGAGAGACAGGCCTCTGCCAAGCCTGCTTTGGCCTCCACACACAGGAGCTTTGAAATTCTTCCCCCACTTCTCTACACCATCACCACCTTCCATCCACTATTGCCCTGCCCCCGCTGCGGGGGGAGGATCGGAGGTACCCAGCCTCAGCCAGCTACTCCTCCAGCCTCAGTCAGTCCCTTGGCCAAGTCCCCCCATCAGCTCCCCTCACTTCCCACTCAGCCTCAGGTGCCCTGCTGAGCCAAGTCCTGACCCCCAACTCCAGCCCCACAGCAACTATCCACTGCCGCCGCCGACTGCATCCACACTCTAGGAGCCCATCGTCAACAGCCTCCAGCCCCCTACATCAACCCCTGACACATTTCTCCCTGAGAAATATGTCTGCTGACACCTTCCCACAGCTGACAGTTGCTATCTTCCATGCCCCTCCACCTCCCTCCATCAACCCACCCTCTTCCCAGGGAGACGAAATAGACACTACACCACATCAAGAGGACGAGGGAGAGGAAGGAGAAGAGGTAGGCGAGGAGGAGCAAGAAGGAGGAGCCAGTTCCGAGTCGGAGCCGGTAAGGAAGCAAACGCGCTTCTCTGACAAGCCGCCAAGCTTGGACAGCCAGGACCACTCCAAGGCCTTCAAGGGAGGACAGGACCTCCTTGCCTTCCTCAAGGGAGGCAAAGACCCCAAGGAGAGGAGCCGGAAGTCTCCTAAGCACGACCAGTGATCTCCCAGTTGCCGCCGACAGTCACCAAGATGAGACAACAACCCCTCCACACTGTCAAGAGCAGAAGCAGAGCTCCAGGTCTTACCCCTACTCATCCCTCTATCACCAGCCTACTTGCTGCCCGAGGGAGTCCCAGAAGCTTCGTCTTCAATGGGAACAGACACCAGCGTCTCCTGCAGTATGCCCTTGGCCAGTCTGTCGCCAGTCTCTTTGTCTCCTGCACAGACGGAGACCTCATCCATGGCCTCGCCCTCAACTCCAACTGCTGCAAGGGTCACCTTTGCCCCACTTCCTCTTCAGGAAGCTCCATCTCCAGAGTGTTGCAAGGGGAGGAAGGGAGAGACGGCCCTAAGATGGCCCTTTGGTTCCCGCAGTGCCCAGGGTCACCTTTGCCCCATTTCCTCTCCCTGAAGCTCCAGCCCCAGGGAATCTTGAGAGGAGGAGGAGAGAGGCAGACCTGGGATACCGGAGCTCGCAAGCCTACCTGGACACCGGCTCAAAACTGGTTGACAATCTGCAGCGACACTGCGCCCATCTCCTCTGGCAGCTCCACTGGAAGGACAACCACATACTGGAGCTGGATCAACAAGTTCAGCAACAGAAGGGTGCCATCATTGGATCTTGCCTTGAATCTCTCCAAGCACAGAAAGCACTTTCCTTTTAAAGACAGTGCTTGGGGTTAGAGGCGAAGGTGAAGACACTGGAGAAAGACAGCAAGGAACTTGTGAGGCAGCTGGCCACCGCCGGGTCCAAGAAGGAGCAGGCCATCCAGGAGCGGAGCCAAGCTAAAGCCACCCAGGACAAGCTCAAGTGCAAGAAACAGGCCCTCCAGCAGCAGCTGAACAAGATCCAAGGAGACGGCTACGTCATCAGCCAGAAGCAGGCCGAGAGCCTCTACGCCACCTTTGACGGGCTCTGCTGGATGCGCCAGATGCAATTTGACCTGCAAGACATCTCCAGACACGCCCAGTCCATGTCTGCCACCATTGATGAGCTGCCCGAGGTTGACAAGGTCATGGCGAACAGAGGGGGCTCCAAGTGGATGTGGCAACTGGATGCTTTGGGAGCATCTTCTTCTCCGACTGGCTCCCGCTCTCGCTCCCACTTGCGCTTGCCTCCATTGTGGGCCACGTGGAGAAACAACACAAGGAGGGAGGAGAACAATGGCCAGTGGCACAGAGCAAGAAGCATTGCTCGCCACCAGTGGTGATGAGGAAGCCCACTCAGGACTTCTGCTACAACTACTCTACGCCTTCACCACTGCTTTCACCTTGCTTCCCTTGCCACTGCTTCTGCTGATGCATGTTTACTGCCTTTCCTACCTGCCCAGACCTTCCCTTGAGAGCTAGTTGTCAGAGAGAGACAACAGAACAGATGAGAAAGACAGCCCAGCAGGAGCAACTTAATGACACACCATGGGGAAGAATTGGAATTGAAGGAATTGCTCAAGAAAGCGATGCATCCTAACAGCCTGAGACACAAACAAGGCAAAGGAAGTCCGATTGGAACTCAAGAACTAAGGGAACATTTGGAGGGGCAATGCTAAGTCCCATCTCCGATTCACACAATCGATCAAAGGCCACTTGTCCCATCCACTCATCAAAGACTAGGAGAGTCTATTGACTCTCTTGATGGCCAGAAGATTGTGTCTTCCAGGGCTATTGCCACAATCTCCATGGCCACCTTGTGGATGACATGCGGCAGATTGTTCAGTCTTGGCAATGGCAAGCAGGACAGTCCGGATGGTACCAGCTGTGAGAGGCAAATGTTTCTCGCCCGCCTTCAATGATGAGGCCGCCAATGCATTCCAATCAAGCACAGCGTCTGACCCATCCACTGCCCTCCATTGCTTGCCTACAGCTACAGAGTACTGACCTCCAGAGCTCTAATTTGCACCACTGCAGTTTCTGCTTCCCACCAGACATGTTCATTGGCATGAAACAGTCCGAGTCCAGCTTTGCCATCATCTTCTATGTTGGCCAACTCAAGATCAAGCCCAGCATCAAGTTGCTCAGCCTCTTCAAGGCTGCCATGTTCTGACACAGGCCCTGACAATCCTTTGGGCCGCATCATATTTTCTCTCAATATGATGCCAGCCTTCGACTCTGCCTGCGGGAACCTGGACGGCTTGGTCAACAGATTCTACCTGGACAGCAACAAACTGTGTGGCCAACCCTAACTCATCACCCACCAGATTGCATTTCGGATGACATGCAGGCCCCTTACTTATCACTTCATTGACTCCTAACAGCAGCAGTGTTGAGAGTTAGTGTTGAGCTGCATGTTTTGCACCGGCAACCTACTCAGAGCCCACCTAATCTGCCTCGCCGCCATCCTACCCATCGTTAACTGAAGTGACAAGAGCTGCAACACCATCTAATGCAGTCATCCTTCCATCAACTCTTGGACAAAGACACAAAGCCTCTGGCACTCCGCCCTTTTGGCTCAGGCCAACATGACTCCCCAGCCTTGCTTACCCAACCATCACGGTGCTGAGATATGCATCATTTGGCCCCACATGCCCTACCCACTATATCCTTGGCCGCCGGGAGGGAAGAGTACCCAAAACGGAACCAGGAAGTCAAGCCATGCTACTGCCCATAGACGTACAGACAGACAGATGGACAGCGTCATCGTTGGCAGAAAAACACAGCCATAGCTCCTGCTACACTCTCCATCCCTACACTCCTCACCCTACACCTGTTGCATCTAGACCAGACAGAGCTTCCTCTACCAGCTCAGCTTTGACCAACACTCTCTCGACAATGCAACAGATGACAGCATTACAAGTGGCTATTAATCAACAACAACAGTGGACATCTTCTACACAGAGCCAGTGGGAAACCAGTGCTATTCACCTGCATCTTAACCTGCCAGGCAAGCATAGAAAGACCCACTGCCCATTGAAGACTGCCAGGTCTTCTGCTTACTACTGCCAACCTCCCAAGCCTCCAGCATGACACCGGAGGCCACTGAGATCATTTACCTGGACTGGAGGACTCCCACGCCTCTGTCCAACCACTGCCAGCTGCTCAGTACCCCTGCGGCCACAGCTGGTGGCCAAGGCCTTCTATGCACTGCCACTGGTGGCCAAGGTCTCTCGTCAGCCACCACTGAAGGCCCGGACCTCCAAACTGATGCTGGAGGCTGCAAAAGCTTCCTACTGCTGCCAGAGGCATTCCAGATTTCCTGCCTGATGCTGTCAGCCGCCCAGACCTCCTGCATGAGACTGGAGACTGTCAGAGCCTTCCGCCAGCCACACCAGCTTCTCAGGCCTACAGCCTACTGCTGGAGACCGTCAGGAGGCAACAGAGACCAGATGCTACTTCGAACAGTGAGGAGGTCATCTGAGTGCAACTTTTGTCAGTCCTCAGGGTCGTCCTCAACAATCCTCACTGACCAATTAAGCAGCACTGGACCTCCATCCACTGAGAAGTGCCATCTTGAACATGAATGAAGAGGCATGGATGGACGCTGATCATCTGCTCCACTGACAGATGCCCCAATGGCTAAGGAACTAGACTGAGCCTCAGATGAACTCACTAGTTCCCATCCTTGCACCGACATCTCAGCAGGACAGGAGAAAGAAATGCGAGACATTCACAGCCATGAAGATCAGCTTCCTCCATCTGGCCTACTACCATCTTAACCTCGGCCGGGATGCTAAGACCTCCAATCCATTCATCGAGGAAGCCAGAAGAGGGCATCTATATCTTCTTACCTTTGACAGACAGTGCCCGTTTGGAACTATGGCTGTAATTCCTACAACTGCGTTGTAAATGGTCTCAACTCCCACCAGTACAACCCGCTGGAGGAACCCAATCCTAACAGACATTGCTTCAGAGTCAGCAAGCCAGAAGCCCCGGACAGCATCTACTGGACCAACCCCATTACTGCCACTAAGGCGACTGCGGCTTGCTAGATAGCTGCTACTGCGACATGTTCAGTGGACATTTGGACCAACAGAACTATCCGGAGGACACTGGTTGTGACAGTGTACAGGCTGGCTGCTTCCGGCCGGAAGGACGACAGTTTCCGTGCCTCTGTTCCAGCTACACCCAGAGCAGTAGCACAGATGACACCTGTCACAGCCTAGCTGTAAACCCTTAGACTATGTCCTTGCTGCTTCCGCTTCGGTTACACTACACCGTGCCCGATTACCAGCGGTCTCGGCTTCTGGTGGAACACTCTTCACCGTGCCGGTGCACTGCCGTCTCCTGCGGCCTAGGCTTCTCTCGCCGGAACTTCGCCGGAGCCTAATTGTCACTCACACTTCCTGTGGTGATACTTCCTTACCGGCCCTTACTGGCCTTGACGTTGCGGTGGGTCTGGTTGCTTACGAGGCTGATGATAGGGTCCCATCTTTATCGCATACTGCCAGCACTCCAGATCTCAGCAGTAGTAGTTCACAGCGCGTGGATCACTTCCGAGTCAGGGCCCCACAATCTCGCCGACTGACCAGTCTGGAGTGGGCCGGCAGCATTCTGGCGCCGGGGCGACTGCAGATGGACGAGCGCCGCCAGGGCCTCCTCTGCGCCGTCTGCCTCCTCTACAGCGCCGCCGTCATGCTCCCGCCGCTCATCGGCTGGGGGCGGTGAGCTGTTTGATGCCAGGCTGCTTGCTGTACGCCTTTGGGCAGGGCCTGGGCGCTTTCGTATCCATCTCGGCACTGGCGCTGCTGAGTCTGGAGCGGGCCGGCAGCATTCTGGCGCCGGGGCGACTGCAGATGGACGAGCGCCGCCAGGGCCTCCTCTGCGCCGTCTGCCTCCTCTACAGCGCCGCCGTCATGCTCCCGCCGCTCATCGGCTGGGGGCGGTGAGCTGTTTGATGCCAGGCTGCTTGCTGTATGCCTTTGGGCAGGGCCTGGGCGCTTTCGTATCCATCTCGGCACTGGCGCTGCTGAGTCTGGAG
The DNA here is from genome assembly GCA_030248095.1 of Ptycholaimellus sp. GST1_10. NCBI lineage: Eukaryota > Metazoa > Nematoda > Chromadorea > Chromadorida > Chromadoridae > Ptycholaimellus > Ptycholaimellus sp. GST1_10. Next base: position 38,393 of record JASANA010000447.1, read on the forward strand.
CGGGCCGGCAGCATTCTGGCACCGGGGCGACTGCAGATGGACGAGCGCCGCCAGGGCCTCCTCTGCGCCGTCTGCCTCCTCTACAGCGCTGCTGTCATGCTCCCGCCGCTCATCGGCTGGGGGCGGTGAGCTGTTTGATGCCAGGCTGCTTGCTGTATGCCTTTGGGCAGGGCCTGGGTGCTTTCGTATCCATCTCGGCACTGGCGCTGCTGAGTCTGGAGCGGGCCGGCAGCATTCTGGCACCGGGGCGACTGCAGATGGACGAGCGCCGCCAGGGCCTCCTCTGCGCCATCTGCCTCCTCTACAGCGCTGCTGTCATGCTCCCGCCGCTCATCGGCTGGGGGCGGTGAGCTGTTTGATGCCAGGCTGCTTGCTGTATGCCTTTGGGCAGGGCCTGGGCGCTTTCGTATCCATCTCGGCACTGGCGCTGCTGAGTCTGGAGCGGGCCGGCAGCATTCTGGCACCGGGGCGACTGCAGATGGACGAGCGCCGCCAGGGCCTCCTCTGCGCCGTCTGCCTCCTCTACAGCGCTGCTGTCATGCTCCCGCCGCTCATCGGCTGGGGGCGGTGAGCTGTTTGATGCCAGGCTGCTTGCTGTATGCCTTTGGGCAGGGCCTGGGCGCTTTCGTATCCATCTCGGCACTGGCGCTGCTGAGTCTGGAGCGGGCCGGCAGCATTCTGGCACCGGGGCGACTGCAGATGGACGAGCGCCGCCAGGGCCTCCTCTGCGCCATCTGCCTCCTCTACAGCGCTGCTGTCATGCTCCCGCCGCTCATCGGCTGGGGGCGGCGAGCTGTTTGATGCCAGGCTGCTTGCTGTATGCCTTTGGGCAGGGCCTGGGTGCTTTCGTATCCATCTCGGCACTGGCGCTGCTGAGTCTGGAGCGGGCCGGCAGCATTCTGGCACCGGGGCGACTGCAGATGGATGAGCGGCACCAGGGCCTCCTCATTTTTATTCATCTGAACAATCGGGAAGAACTGATTCACAGACAAAGGTGATCAGAATTGTGAGAAATTGCAGCAGGAATCAGATGGTGGCAGTCAGGTCTTGGTCTAGGATGGCCCTCATTGCAGCAAGGAAGAGCCCGCGCTTCAACTCTGCTTCCGCGGCCGTGAGGCACCTCCACCAGGCAGCCACCCTCCCCGGCCAGAGGCCATGCCCCCCAGCCCTTCCAGCACCAACCAAAACGTAGTGGTGGCGGCCCCTGAGATTGGCACTCAGGAGGGGAAAAGCGATTGGGCAGCCGGTCCATGTTTCATGATCAGTCAGATTTGGTGCTTCTCCTTGGGTTGAGCGTGCAAGGCATATTTTGTAGCATTTTTGGACAAGTGTTAGATCTGCCAGAATTCGGCGCCTCTTTAGTGATTCCAGGCCGAGTATTGAGAGGCGGCCAAGGTAGCCTGTGTCGGGCATGCGGAGTCTACAGCGCCTGAAAATGTAGCGGGTGAAGCGCCTTTGGGTGGCCTCGAGCCGCTTGGACTCCATGGCAGATGATGGCGACCAGACTACTGAGGCATATTCCACATGCGGCCGTATGTACACAGTGTAGGCTCTGGTTAGGAGGTGAGTGGAGGCAGTGTGGAGGGCCTTTTTTATCAGGTGTGAGGCGAAGGAGGCTTTGTTAATGGCAGCAGTGATGTGAGCAGAGTAATTGAAGGATGCTGTTAGCAGGAGGCCTAGGTCTCTTACCCCTCCCTCTGGGGCAGATGGTATTTTGCTTCCACAAACTTTATAGGAGGGGCAGAGACCTGGGCCAACCCTGTAGCATGTGCATTTAGAGGGTGCGAGGGAGAGTTGCCATGCAGTGGCCCATGCTTCGATTGTTTCTAGCCCTTGACGAATGGCTGATGGGCAGGTGGCAGCCAGACGAACGTCGTCCGCGTATGCCCAGTGGCCTAGGTTTGGAATTTGGGCTAGGCGGTGCATCAGAGGGAGCATGAAGAGATTGAATAGGATGGGCGAAGAGGACCCACCCTGCACAATTGATGACAGGACGGGGACTGGTTCAGAAAGCACGCTTCCAATTTTCACCTGCATTGAGCGCCTGCAAGCATATTGGCTGATCCAGTTGACAACCCTGTGACCTAGACCTACTGCTCCGGCTATATGCAATAGTTTAGGAAAGCAGACAGAATCAAAGGCCTTGGCAATATCTACATTGACCACGTCAACTGCTTTTTGGCTTCGCAGGCCCTGTGAAAGGAATGCTTGGAAAGATAGTAGGGATGTGGCTGTGGAGCGGGTGGGGCGGAATCCATGCATGGAGGTTGGGAAGATGCCTGCCCCTTCAAGATACTCATTGAGCTGCTTCGAGAGCAATCGATCAAAAACCTTGAGAAGGGTAGGGATGAGAGCAATTGGCCTATATGAACTGCATGCGCTTGCATCTCCTTTTCGCTTGAATATGGGGCGTACATAGGAGCTTTTCCACTGGCAGGGGAGGCTTTTAGTGACAGCGCAGAAATCGAAGAGTGTTCGAAGGGGGAGAGCTAGACTGCTGCTGGCTGCCTTGATGAGCGCAGGAGGGAAGTTGTCAGGCCCACAGGAGCGCTTTGGCCGAAGGGTTTTTAGCGCACGCCTGATGTCAGGGAGCTCAAAGGAGATGTCTAGGAGTGGCGGGTGGGGAGCAAGAGCTCTGGGGGGGAGGAGGTGGGTCGGGTGGCTACAGCTGGGGGGGCCAAAGACTGGCGGCAGGCGGCCATTGTCCTCCTGAAAGGCCTGTGCAAACTGCGAGCAGAGTAGAGCAGCCTTTTCTTCGGCCTGGGCGCTTTCGTATCCATCTCGGCACTGGCGCTGCTGAGTCTGGAGCGGGCCGGCAGCATTCTGGCACCGGGGCGACTGCAGATGGACGAGCGCCGCCAGGGCCTCCTCTGCGCCGTCTGCCTCCTCTACAGCGCTGCTGTCATGCTCCCGCCGCTCATCGGCTGGGGGCGGTGAGCTGTTTGATGCCAGGCTGCTTGCTGTATGCCTTTGGGCAGGGCCTGGGCGCTTTCGTATCCATCTCGGCACTGGCGCTGCTGAGTCTGGAGCGGGCCGGCAGCATTCTGGCGCCGGGGCGACTGCAGATGGACGAGCGCCGCCAGGGCCTCCTCTGCGCCGTCTGCCTCCTCTACAGCGCTGCTGTCATGCTCCCGCCGCTCATCGGCTGGGGGCGGTGAGCTGTTTGATGCCAGGCTGCTTGCTGTATGCCTTTGGGCAGGGCCTGGGCGCTTTCGTATCCATCTCGGCACTGGCGCTGCTGAGTCTGGAGTGGGCCGGCAGCATTCTGGCACCGGGGCGACTGCAGATGGACGAGCGCCGCCAGGGCCTCCTCTGCGCCGTCTGCCTCCTCTACAGCGCTGCTGTCATGCTCCCGCTGCTCATCGGCTGGGGGCGGTGAGCTGTTTGATGCCAGGCTGCTTGCTGTATGCCTTTGGGCAGGGCCTGGGCGCTTTCGTATCCATCTCGGCACTGGCGCTGCTGAGTCTGGAGCAGGCCGGCAGCATTCTGGCACCGGGGCGACTGCAGATGGACGAGCGCCGCCAGGGCCTCCTCTGCGCCGTCTGCCTCCTCTACAGCGCTGCTGTCATGCTCCCGCCGCTCATCAGCTGGGGGCGGTGAGCTGTTTGATGCCAGGCTGCTTGCTGTATGCCTTTGGGGAGGGCCTGGGCGCTTTCGTATCCATCTCGGCACTGGCGCTGCTGAGTCTGGAGCGGGCCGGCAGCATTCTGGCACCGGGGCGACTGCAGATGGACGAGCGCCGCCAGGGCCTCCTCTGCGCCGTCTGCCTCCTCTACAGCGCTGCTGTCATGCTCCCGCCGCTCATCGGCTGGGGGCGGTGAGCTGTTTGATGCCAGGCTGCTTGCTGTATGCCTTTGGGCAGGGCCTGGGGGCTTTCGTATCCATCTCGGCACTGGCGCTGCTGAGTCTGGAGTGGGCCGGCAGCATTCTGGCACCGGGGCGACTGCAGATGGACGAGCGCCGCCAGGGCCTCCTCTGCGCCGTCTGCCTCCTCTACAGCGCTGCTGTCATGCTCCCGCTGCTCATCGGCTGGGGGCGGTGAGCTGTTTGATGCCAGGCTGCTTGCTGTATGCCTTTGGGCAGGGCCTGGGCGCTTTCGTATCCATCTCGGCACTGGCGCTGCTGAGTCTGGAGCAGGCCGGCAGCATTCTGGCACCGGGGCGACTGCAGATGGACGAGCGCCGCCAGGGCCTCCTCTGCGCCGTCTGCCTCCTCTACAGCGCTGCTGTCATGCTCCCGCCGCTCATCAGCTGGGGGCGGTGAGCTGTTTGATGCCAGGCTGCTTGCTGTATGCCTTTGGGCAGGGCCTGGGCGCTTTCATATCCATCTTGGCACTGGCGCTGCTGAGTCTGGAGCGGGCCGGCAGCATTCTGGCACCGGGGCGACTGCAGATGGACGAGCGCCGCCAGGGCCTCCTCTGCGCCGTCTGCCTCCTCTACAGCGCTGCTGTCATGCTCCCGCCGCTCATCGGCTGGGGGCGGTGAGCTGTTTGATGCCAGGCTGCTTGCTGTATGCCTTTGGGCAGGGCCTGGGTGCTTTCGTATCCATCTCGGCACTGGCGCTGCTGAGTCTGGAGCGGGCCGGCAGCATTCTGGCACCGGGGCGACTGCAGATGGACGAGCGCCGCCAGGGCCTCCTCTGCGCCGTCTGCCTCCTCTACAGCGCTGCTGTCATGCTCCCGCCGCTCATCGGCTGGGGGCGGTGAGCTGTTTGATGCCAGGCTGCTTGCTGTATGCCTTTGGGCAGGGCCTGGGCGCTTTCGTATCCATCTCGGCACTGGCGCTGCTGAGTCTGGAGCGGGCCGGCAGCATTATGGCACCAGGGCGACTGCAGATGGACGAGCGCCGCCAGGGCCTCCTCTGCGCCGTCTGCCTCCTCTACAGCGCTGCTGTCATGCTCCCGCCGCTCATCGGCTGGGGGCGGTGAGCTGTTTGATGCCAGGCTGCTTGCTGTATGCCTTTGGGCAGGGCCTGGGCGCTTTCGTATCCATCTCGGCACTGGTGCTGCTGAGTCTGGAGCGGGCCGGCAGCATTCTGGCACCGGGGCGACTGCAGATGGACGAGCACCGCCAGGGCCTCCTCTGCGCCGTCTGCCTCCTCTACAGCGCTGCTGTCATGCTCCCGCCGCTCATCGGCTGGGGGCGGTGAGCTGTTTGATGCCAGGCTGCTTGCTGTATGCCTTTGGGCAGGGCCTGGGCGCTTTCGTATCCATCTCGGCACTGGTGCTGCTGAGTCTGGAGCGGGCCGGCAGCATTATGGCACCAGGGCGACTGCAGATGGACGAGCGCCGCCAGGGCCTCCTCTGCGCCGTCTGCCTCCTCTACAGCGCTGCTGTCATGCTCCCGCTGCTCATCGGCTGGGGGCGGCGAGCTGTTTGATGCCAGGCTGCTTGCTGTATGCCTTTTGGCAGGCCCTGGGCACTTTCGTATCCATCTCGGCACTGGCGCTGCTGAGTCTGGAGCAGGCCGGCAGCATTCTGGCACCGGGGCGACTGCAGATGGACGAGCGCCGCCAGGGCCTCCTCTGCGCCGTCTGCCTCCTCTACAGCGCTGCTGTCATGCTCCCGCCGCTCATCGGCTGGGGGCGGTGAGCTGTTTGATGCCAGGCTGCTTGCTGTATGCCTTTGGGCAGGGCCTGGGCGCTTTCATATCCATCTTGGCACTGGCGCTGCTAAGTCTGGAGCGGGCCGGCAGCATTCTGGCACCGGGGCGACTGCAGATGGACGAGCGCCGCCAGGGCCTCCTCTGCGCCGTCTGCCTCCTCTACAGCGCTGCTGTCATGCTCCCGCCGCTCATCGGCTGGGGGCGGTGAGCTGTTTGATGCCAGGCTGCTTGCTGTATGCCTTTGGGCAGGGCCTGGGTGCTTTCGTATCCATCTCGGCACTGGCGCTGCTGAGTCTGGAGCGGGCCAGCAGCATTCTGGCACCGGGGCGACTGCAGATGGACGAGCGCCGCCAGGGCCTCCTCTGCGCCGTCTGCCTCCTCTACAGCGCTGCTGTCATGCTCCCGCCGCTCATCGGCTGGGGGCGGTGAGCTGTTTGATGCCAGGCTGCTTGCTGTATGCCTTTGGGCAGGGCCTGGGCGCTTTCGTATCCATCTCGGCACTGGCGCTGCTGAGTCTGGAGCGGGCCGGCAGGATTCTGGCACCGGGGCGACTGCAGATGGACGAGCGCCGCCAGGGCCTCCTCTGCGCCGTCTGCCTCCTCTACAGCGCTGCTGTCATGCTCCCGCCGCTCATCGGCTGGGGGCGGTGAGCTGTTTGATGCCAGGCTGCTTGCTGTATGCCTTTGGGCAGGGCCTGGGCGCTTTCGTATCCATCTCGGCACTGGCGCTGCTGAGTCTGGAGTGGGCCGGCAGCATTCTGGCACCGGGGCGACTGCAGATGGACGAGCGCCGCCAGGGCCTCCTCTGCGCCGTCTGCCTCCTCTACAGCGCTGCTGTCATGCTCCCGCCGCTCATCGGCTGGGGGCGGTGAGCTGTTTGATGCCAGGCTGCTTGCTGTATGCCTTTGGGCAGGGCCTGGGCGCTTTCGTATCCATCTCGGCACTGGCGCTGCTGAGTCTGGAGCGGGCCGGCAGGATTCTGGCACCGGGGCGACTGCAGATGGACGAGCGCCGCCAGGGCCTCCTCTGCGCCGTCTGCCTCCTCTACAGCGCTGCTGTCATGCTCCCGCCGCTCATCGGCTGGGGGCGGTGAGCTGTTTGATGCCAGGCTGCTTGCTGTATGCCTTTGGGCAGGGCCTGGGCGCTTTCGTATCCATCTCGGCACTGGCGCTGCTGAGTCTGGAGCGGGCCGGCAGGATTCTGGCACCGGGGCGACTGCAGATGGACGAGCGCCGCCAGGGCCTCCTCTGCGCCGTCTGCCTCCTCTACAGCGCTGCTGTCATGCTCCCGCCGCTCATCGGCTGGGGGCGGTGAGCTGTTTGATGCCAGGCTGCTTGCTGTATGCCTTTGGGCAGGGCCTGGGCGCTTTCGTATCCATCTCGGCACTGGCGCTGCTGAGTCTGGAGCGGGCCGGCAGGATTCTGGCACCGGGGCGACTGCAGATGGACGAGCGCCGCCAGGGCCTCCTCTGCGCCGTCTGCCTCCTCTACAGCGCTGCTGTCATGCTCCCGCCGCTCATCGGCTGGGGGCGGTGAGCTGTTTGATGCCAGGCTGCTTGCTGTATGCCTTTGGGCAGGGCCTGGGCGCTTTCGTATCCATCTCGGCACTGGCGCTGCTGAGTCTGGAGCGGGCCGGCAGGATTCTGGCACCGGGGCGACTGCAGATGGACGAGCGCCGCCAGGGCCTCCTCTGCGCCGTCTGCCTCCTCTACAGCGCTGCTGTCATGCTCCCGCCGCTCATCGGCTGGGGGCGGTGAGCTGTTTGATGCCAGGCTGCTTGCTGTATGCCTTTGGGCAGGGCCTGGGCGCTTTCGTATCCATCTCGGCACTGGCGCTGCTGAGTCTGGAGCGGGCCGGCAGGATTCTGGCACCGGGGCGACTGCAGATGGACGAGCGCCGCCAGGGCCTCCTCTGCGCCGTCTGCCTCCTCTACAGCGCTGTTGTCATGCTCCCGCCGCTCATCGGCTGGGGGCGGTGAGCTGTAGAAGCCAGCCGACAAATTGGAGGAGGAGATGTTTCAGAGAAATGTGGGGATGGAGATGAAAACGGGATCACGATGACATGGGTCCGTTTGTAAAAATAATAAAAAATTTGAGAACAAATGAAAACAAGTATATGGCGCAGAGCGCAATAGGTGACCGCGGAGCTAAACACCTCACAAGCCTTAACTTTTACGAGTTTTACCCAAATAAGGGATGTTTCAAAAGGTTGGGGACCAAATCCAGAACGTTGCAGAATTTTATTACCTTTCAAGTAAAAAAAGTTTGTCACAAACCATTGAGAATTCGCCATTTCTCAACAAACCCCATTTTTCAACCTTTCTACCCAAAAAAGTAATGTTTCAAATGTTCCGGGACTTGTTCCACCACTCCAGATCTTCTTAAAATGTTATTACCTTTCAGCAAAAAAAAAGTTTGTCCCAATCCGTTGAGAATTCGCCATTTCTCAACATACCCCATTTTTCAACATTTCTACCCAAAAAAGTAATGTTTCAAATGCTCCGGGACTTGTTCCATCCCTCCAGATCTTCTTAAAATTTTATTACCTTTCAGCAAAAAAAAAGTTTGTCCCAATCCGTTGAGAATTCGCCGTTTCTCAACATACCCCATTTTTCAACCTTTCTACCCAAAAAAGTAATGTTTCAAATGTTCCGGGACTTGTTCCACCACTCCAGATCTTCTTAAAATAATATTACCTTTCAGCAAAAAAAAAGTTTGTCCCAATCCGTTGAGAATTCGCCATTTCTCAACATACCCCATTTTTCAACATTTCTACCCAAAAAAGTAATGTTTCAAATGCTCCGGGACTTGTTCCATCCCTCCAGATCTTCTTAAAATTTTATTACCTTTCAGCAAAAAAAAAGTTTGTCCCAATCCGTTGAGAATTCGCCATTTCTCAACATACCCCATTTTTCAACCTTTCTACCCAAAAAAGTAATGTTTCAAATGCTCAAATTCCGGGTCTACCCCTCCAGATCTTCCTAAAATAGCATTACCTTTCAGGGAAAAAAAAGTTTGTCCCAATCCGTTGAGAATTCGCCCGTTCCCAGCATTTCCAGATACATATATATACGCACAAGAATAAAATGCTACAGCATAAGAAGCTTATGAATTTTCAATCAGTAAAAAGAAATAGACAAGTTGTAAAACAATCGTGATTTATTTTGATTTGAATTTTAACATGTTCATTTTATTGGTTTTGTCCATCTAAAAACTCCACTGGTTATTCATAAGCAGGCGGCAATTTATGGCATAAATAAAGTATTCTATCTTTTGTATCATCAATTTTCTTTAATTTTTAAATAATACTGAAAAATTAGTTTATAAATAAAATTTTTAGATTAATTTTTTGTCCTCAATTGAATTGAAGCATGATTCACTATAAAATTAATCGTATTGCAAATGCTTGCAAAACTTAATTTTGCCTTAGCTTGTTTCAATTTGATTTCGATATTGTTCATTTTCTACACCTAAAAAATAAAATTTAGTTTTCTCAAAAATAAACAATTTTTTTGAATTAATTTTATGGCATTTTATTACATTTTTTCTCTTTTTTTTGTTCTTTTCGTTTATATTACTTTTTTATAAAGTTTCTGTGCTCTTTGTGCCAAAATTGCCGCCTGCTTATGAATGACCAGTGGAGTTTTTAGATGGACAAAACCAATAAAATGAACATGTTAAAATTCAAATCAAAATAAATCACGATTGTTTTACAACTTGTCTATTTCTTTTTACTGATTGAAAATTCATAAGCTTCTTACGCTGTAGCATTTTATTCTTGTCTAAATCTTGTTCATGTGGAAGGCATTTTTTAATTTCCCACATGAACAAGGCTAGGAGTTTGCCACATGAACAATGCTTCGAGAAAATGGTGTTTGGCTGGGCAATTACTACCTGAGCATCATAGGATAATAATATATGTCCATGCACAAGCTGATAAAGTTGTTGCTGCGATTGCCCCTAGGATAATATGCACATGCACTAACTTAGATATAGTTCAGTCCTATGACAACCTGAGCATCAATTACAAAATGAGGGCAGCGGAACATGTAAAACTGCGCAGTTTAGCTGAATTGAAACATTGGATAAATGGGTAGATGACAAAATCGAGCCAAATCTCTTTTACAAACGTGAATTCATTGAGAAATTTTGCCAGAAAACTTATGCCACCAAAAATATCACTAGATGGGCCAGGATATTTCCTAAAACAAGTAATTCTTGGATTTTTGAATTTCGCTTTTGTTCTAAAATGAGAGTACTTCAAAGACAGAGATGTCATGTTTTTTACCACTTTTTTCTGGTTTTTTCAAAGTTTCGAAAATTCTAAGGCTAAAATTAAAAATTCTACTATTTTCCCCCTCGAGATCCCCTTACAAGCTTTCGATTGGTGTATAAATGTCCATGGTTTTTTTCAATATCCAAGGCGCTGAATCTCGGGACATGCAACCACCCAAAAACACGATCACCCATTCATAACTAGGGCGCTGTCGCGCCCTAGGATATATGAGGACAAAAGTTCAGTAACCTCTATAGGCTTTCGGGCCGCTCCGCGGTCAAAAATACATGGCGGTAAAAGTGTGAGTCGGAAGAAACTGAAAATGTGGTTTAGTAGCAAAAAGCCTTTTACGACAGAAACTGCTTTTGCCACATGACTCAATCATACGTGACCCCACCCCCCCCCCCCCCCACGACCCCCCCCCCCCCCCGCCCCCCCCCCGAAGCAACCAACCAACTTTTTGCCTGCGACCCCCCCGACCCCCCGGTCCCAACCAACCAACCAAGTTTTTTCAGGACCTACCTGACCAACCATCCAACTTGGCTGGGAGGTACCCCCCCCCCGGGGCCCCCGGTCCTTCCAACCAACCAAGTTTTTGAAAATTTCATACGAAATTTACTTGTTTTGTTGGTCAATATCAAAAATTTTCCTTGCTGGCGCAAGTTTTGTGTCCAATTGGGGTTTTTAGGAGCACTTTTTCGTTAAAAAGGACTATATTTTGCAAAATTTCCCATTGCACCAAGTAATCAACCAACTTTGTTGAACCCCCAAATAACCCCCACCGGTGGTGGGTGGGGGCCCCGGGGGGGGGTCGGGGGGGGGCCCCCGCACCAACCAACCAACTTTGACCTGGAAAAACCCGACCGGGGGGGGGGGGGGGGGGGGGGGTAAAATCAACCAACACCGGGGGGGGGTTCATTTTTTAGTAGGGACACGTATGGACTCAATGCAAGTTGTCCATTTGTAATTCTTTTTCAAAGTGATCTCAAATTAAAACCCAATCGCCCCAATCTTAATGCCTCTCCTCAATTTCAGATTCGTGGTGGAAGGCTACGGGACGAGCTGCGGCTTCATGCACGTGGACAGGGACTGGAACAGCATTTCCTACAAGGTCTATCTCTACGTCGTCGGCTACTTCCTTCCGCTGGCTGTCCTCGGTTCACTCCTTCAATCGTTATCCAAACCGCAAGGGTCCAGTAACCTATTGGCGAACCCCATATGGCTATAGTTAGCTCTAGTCTCATTAGTCCAGGTTTGGTTTCACATTGCACTTGCATGTACTAGCTCCAGCGTAGCCAAAGAGGGCGATCCACTTTATACAAATAATTTTGACTCCATAATATCAGAAATCACTTTAAGTCATGCTCCACAGATCCAGCCTAGTTGCTATAGTTGGATTTAACTTGGGAAAGCTTGTGCTTACAAGCATCATCCAAGTACCTCAGTTGAACCTCCTGTTCTCAGAACGAGTTGCTTTTTATCTGATGAAACCCATGTAGGAGGACACGGAAGGCAAGCCACAGTATGCCAAATCGTTTAAGGAACCAGAGAGACGCGCCCCATCAACAGGCTCCCGGGCATTGGGCCACGGCACCAATCAGTCAGAAGCAAGAACATGATAGCCTGTAAGCAGGAGAAAAGAAGCAGCTGAGAACTGACAAAGATCACAAATGCTGAACGGGAATGGATGCTGAAACAAGCGAGCATTGTGAAACAGAAACTAGTGACATTGAATCGGGAGAAGAAGCTGGAAGGAAGAGTGTGGAAGGCTGGGATGAGACTGGGAAAGGTGGCGCAGAGGGGCAGGCGGAGAGGTGAGAGGCTAAGGGGCTGGTCGCTGTTGAGGCCCTGCCGACTACCCATCTCTCTCCCTCCCCTCCTGAACCACCCAGCACCCACACTCAGCTAGGTAGGGAGAGCAAAGGAACCAGGGCTTGCGGCAGAGAACTGCAAGGGTTTCCCCAAGCAGTCTCTCCGCCAGACGCACTTGGGCCAGCCGTCGGCCGCAGCCTCAGACGGTCCTGGCCTCGCCCTGCGGGCTGGAAGCGACTAGGGAGCCACTTTCCAGCGCCAGCGTCTGGCTGCCTGGACCTGCAGTGAGAAGGCGGAGGT